>PVKN010027834.1:0-13417 GCA_004027915.1 Capromys pilorides
TTTTCACTAGCTGTGACTTTGTCTTCAAGATCTGAAATCCTATCTTCACTTTTGTTCATACGGTGTTGCCAGCTTGAGATTGAGATTTTATTTTCCTGTATATCTCTTTGAACCTGTTTCATGCAGTCTATTTTTTTCCTATATTGTTTGTTCATGGATTCCATCATTTTTCTAATTTCTAATTTTTAAAAAATGTCTTTTTTAGATGCATTTATTAAGTCTTCCATTATAGTTATGCTTTCTTCTTTTATTTCCGAGATTTTTTTTCTGCTCTCATTTCCTCTGTACCTTTCTGCAGTTGTTCTACTTCAGACACTATTAATTTAGAGATGACTTTTTGAACTTCAGAGATTATTTCTTATCTGATTCCCTCTATGCTTTTCTGCGGCTGTTTTTTAACTTCAGTCTCTAGTAATTCAAAGATTATTTTTTTAACTTCAGCTGTTATCTCCAATCTGAGTTCCTCTATACATTTCTGCATTTATTTGTTTACTTCAGATGCTACAAATTCAGAGATTTCGGGGGTATAATTCCCATTTTCTTGTATGGTAGTGTCTCCTATATTTGTTTCAGGTGGGCTCGGGACCTGAGATTGCATTTTGCTCCTTGTCTGTATCATTCTTAGTAGCTGTGATCTTTGGTGCAGGACTGCGTGCTCATGGGTTGTTCGTTCAGTCCGGGCTGCTGGGTAGGCTGAGCTGCTTGTAGGCTGGGAGTGGGGGGGTCTCATTCACCTGGTGGGTCTGCTGCTGGATAGGTTGTGCTGGCAGTGGGCCAGAGGAAGTCTCATGTGTTGGGCCTGGCACTGTTTGATGATGGTAGGCAGCACTGGAGGCAGATGGAGAAGGTCTCATGTGATGGGCCTGGTGCTGGCTGATGATGGTAGGCTGTGCTGGTGGCATGCCGGAGGAGGTCTCACCTGGCGGGCCCAGCACTGGTTATGATGGTAGGCTGGGCTGGTGGCGGACCAGAGTTGGTCTCGCCTGGCGGGCCTGGTGCTGGATGATAGGCTGGCGGACCGGGCGCTGGGTCATAGCCTGCGCTGGTGGCGGGCCAGAGGAGGTCTCATGTGGCAGGCCTGGCACTGGCTGATGATAGTAGGCTGTGCTGGCAGCAGGCCAGAGGAGGTCTCCTGGATTTCCAGTCTTAATGGTGCCATCAACTTCCCTTCTGAGAAACAAGCAAGTCTGCATGACTTTTTTTAAACATATCTTCTCTTTGTGACATATGTATAAATGGAGATTCTTAACAGAAAAATCACCATTTTTATGTCATGCTTTAAAATACTGCTCATCTGGACTTCTATATTAGCCTGTCATCCAGGCTTTCTGCTTTGGGTCTGATATGTAAAACCAATTGTGTTTTACACTTTAGGGCATAAGACCAAGTTTAAACTTCTTGGCTTGGAGTAGAAGGCCTTTTGTCATCTGGATCCAACCTCTTCAACTTTTATTCTTTCTCTTCATTCACATATGTTATGTACTAGGCATATTTAGGTATATGTTATTTATCACATATCCATTATAGCTTTTTTTGCATATGCTCTTCCTGATATATCCCTTTCTTCTCTCATCTCCTTGACAAATTCCTTCAACTCATCGCTTTAAATTTTTTTTGAAACACATGGCAGTCGCTTTATGGGAGGATAGAACTCATTCACAATGACTAACTTAAAGAGAGTCAAATTCTAACAAAGATCTGTAGAAATAGGAGTGGGACATGAGAAAATAAATGGCAACGGAAGAGTGAGTACCCTTAGGCTGCCACAGAGGCTATAATCTCCTTCTCCCTGGGCAAGAGCTATTATCTGAACCAAGATACCAACAGGGCCTTGTGAAGGATGCAGGCAGCCTCCATCACGTATTCAGCCTTCCTTCGGCAGGAAGAACACCAAAAGAACAAATGCCTGGACCCCACTCCCTTCTCTCTCTGCAGTCTCCTCCCAGCATTCCTTGTTGGTTACAGCTGAGTAGAACAAGACAAGGAGAACATGAGTGAGGCTTTGCCACACATGAGCCACCGTGGCAAAGAACCATGTGGTGATTGAGGTGTGGATCTGAAAGGGTAAGTCGAGGGCATCTAGTAATTCCATCTGAGCTGAAATGATTACTTTTTAATCCGAAAGTGCTTCGTTAGTGCTTCTTTTATTGGCATTTGATGCCATGTTGCAATGGACTATTTTTGTATTTCTCTCTGTTATGTTATAGCTTTTTGGATAACAAAACTTGTTTTGATTTTTAAAATATTTAAGTCCTACTTATATCCCTACTTATATTCCTATTATTTACCATTGTTTATCTATTGTTTGTGTCTAGCACTCAATAAACTTTTACCTAGCTGACATTGGTTTATCCAGAAAACTATGGAGAAAAGGTTAGCCCTAGAGAGCAAGAGAACTGATTCTCCCCTTCTTGTATAGTGGAGAGAAATGGACACATCATACAACACTAACAATACATCTTTATGTCATCTACCTCTTTGTTCTAATATTTTCCATTCCTGATTCAATTCCTATCTACAATTTGTTGGTTTTTTTCCTCAAAGGACACTAGCCTCTACAGTTTTTAAATCTCAAGTCATTATCCAGCCACTCTGAGGGCCTAAAAAAGACAGGAGAGATAATATTTCCATACAAGAACTCCTTCCTTCTCCAGTTCCTACACCAAGTCCTAGCAGCATTTGGAATTGGTGAGGTGTGTCAGACCACGTGTGAACTCTAAATGTCTACCTGTTTGATCCTTTTTATCCTCTTTTTATGAGATATCTTATAAGTAGGATTCTAATTGTTTAGCTTTTGGGTTTTAGCTCAGTTTCTAATTCATCATTTTAACCTGAGAGTCCAGGAAAAGATCTTCAGTCTTAACTACAAGGACTGAAAATGAGTAAAGAGACGACTTCTTTATTGCAATCCTGTGACTGGCAGAGCCATATCCAGGCTCTGGGTATGCCCAGTGTTTGGCTCCAGTTGATCTCCAGCCCAGCCAGCCCTTGGGCCCTAGATGTACAAGTTTTTCCTACCATAGTTAGATTACAGGTTGGGAGGCAGAGAAGTTGAATTACAATTTTTTCAGTTTCTGTTTTTTATTAGTATATGTTTTCATTACATACTGATTACATTTCTTGAAGGGTTTGGTACAGGTACCTAACACATCTTAATTCTTAGAATTATGATTTTGATGAATGGAGAAAAGAAGATTGATGAAAAAGAGCAAAGCAAACTTCTTTATATTGTTAATCCCTAAGTGGCATATGTAGTACGGTTCTGAGTGTAAATTTCTTTTTTGGTGGAGAGAATCACAGCTCACTAAAGATGCCATTGATTTTTGCATATTTAGACTCCTTTTTCTATCAGTACCATCATTAAATTCAACATAACTGTCCTTATTAATTGGGCAGTTGCTATTCATAAAACCTTTGGCTAAGGGATGTGTTATTAGTGTCTATAGTAATGAGCTTCAATCTTTTTTTTTTTCCTATGAAGGAGGAATGTCACTGATGACAGAGAAGTAAAAGATATGTTTGCTTCCTACTGTGTGCTCTTCCTGTGGACTACTCACTACGTGCCAGTGAGAGCCTATAATACACTTTATTATAAGTACATTTTTAATGTCTGTATCTTCCACTCAACTATGTGCTATGAATATGGAGAACTGTTTTATTTATTATTGCAACCCCACTTATTAGCACAAAGCTTGCTCCAGACCAGATACTTTATAGTTGTGTGGAGAGAATGGCTTCAAACTATTTGAGGAACATTTCTTTGTGTGTATAAAATAGGATGTCTTTACTATACTCAATAGATGAGGCCAGATCTAGTGTGCTAAGTATTTATATAGAAACAATTCTTTCATTTCCTTTCCTCTGATGGGTGGAGAAGACATGCAAGTTGTTTTCATATATGCTTCCATAAACCTATGTCATTGAGATGATTATGATGTCACTTATTCTGATTTAAGGCTCTTCAGTATCACAATATCACCTCTTACAACTATTAAGAGTCATCAATAGCTTCTGTCAAAATGAAAATGTATATGATGCAGTGAAAACCCTGTGATTCATTATAAGCCATGAACTTTCATGAATGTGTTAACTCTAATATTTTGCCAGATGAGCTGCAATAACTTTGGGAGACCATGAGGAGAAGAGAGAACTGTTTTGTGCTGGTCCTTTCTGTAGGGGGAGTATAAAGGAAGGCAGTTGCCTGGGTGGCGAAATCTGACAATTGTTGCTTGACTAAGGTGGGATATTATCATGGCTGAATGCATCTGTGGTGCATTTCAGGAGTTGGGGAACTCAATATCAGGGAGGAAGCAAGACGAGGGGAGGTCTCTACAATACCTCAAATCATACATGGCATCTTACTGGGAAGTGTGTAAGATGAGTTAGGACATGTGGCTATCTGCCTTTGGTTTTGGTCTCCAAAAAACACTTCAAGTCAGAATAAACTCACTTGGGAATAAAATGACTGAAATGCATCCAACACAAGGCAAAAGCGTTGTGAGAGCCTCTTATATGGCTGAAAGATGCTGTTTGGGGTCAGTATGGGGCAGACATGAGGAGGTGTGTTAGCTTGCGTGCTTTCCCTGGGGATCTTACAGTATCATTTTGAAGACTTCATAATAGCCTATCACACCAAGCACTTCTTTGCCTTGTATTTAAAACATATCAATCTTTGCTCAGTCAATAACATAGACCATCTGCCTTCCAGACACTTGTCAGGAGTAAAGTATAACCTCAAGTTGTTAGCTCCGCAGCTTTTATCAGAATCCAATCCAAGAGAAGAGATACTTAAGGAAGACAGTCTCTAAGGAATGGTTTCTTTTTTTTTTTTTTTTTTTTTTTTTTTTTTTTTTTTTTTTTTTTTTTTTTTTTTTTTTTTTTTTTTTTTTTTTTTTTTTTTTTTTTTTTTTGGCAACAAGCTTTTATTCCAATGATATTTCACTGGAAGTCCAATGTGAAAAATAGAGAGGAATGAAGGTGTTCTAGTTAAAAGGGACAAGAGATCCATAACACTCCTTGGCCTTCTTTAGTCCCTAAAGTATCTGTATATTACCTTATAGCCCTATGTGGGATACAGCTTGGAAGCCACAAATTAAAGGGAAATACAATATCTTTACACTAATTCAAGCTCTTCCTTTTCAAAATACAGTACAAGGGCACTACAGGCCTCATTTAATTAGCATGTGCAAAACTGCCTTTCCTGAATTATGCCTTTAGCTTTTCCTGAGGGCAACAGAAAGAACTATCTTGTTTTTCTCTTCATAAGCTTTTGAATTGATAGAAAAATATTGTAAAGAATGTGAATACTTTTGTAGTTTAAAGGAAAAAAGTACAAAACAGGATGATGAGCAGTATCTTAGTAGATCTGATAGTGAGAATAGAATAAATTGAGAATAGCAGCGACTGAAAGCAGACACAAGTTTGGAAGCTGGTGCTGTTAGACGAGCAAACATATTGGTATCCAGACTAGAGTGGTGACAGGTACAAGATAGGAATCATTGTTCTCAACACTCACGCAGGGTGAAAATGGGTGGATAGAGTGCTGTCCTATGCCAAGAGAGAGAAATTAGAGGGGTCACACCAAAAATGGTGGAGGTAATGGGAAATCCAGAGGAATTTGATCAATGGCATTTGTTAAAGGGTGAAGGGATTACTGTCCTTTGCCAGACAGAATCAGAATGAGTCATCATCAGTGACTCAGATCTCCTGAGCCAAAAAGCTCACTGAGGAAAGTGTTTTGTGCATTTAGAAGTGGTAATATCAAGCACTTATTTAAGACTCTGGTTGTATGTTTAAGAGCCTGCTGGCCAAATTTCCTCTTGGATGAAATAACTGCCTACAACCTGAGATCTTCCCTAAATAATGATGTCTTCCCAGGTCCTTGTGATTCAGTAATAGTTAATAATAATAATAATAATAATAATAATAATAATAATAACAGTCATCATCGTCATCATTATCACATTATATACCTAATGGATGATAACTTTTATCCAAAGGGGTTTTGCATCCATTCTCTTATTTAGTTCTTCCAATAGCCCTGTAAGCATAGTATAGCTGATGATTTCTTATTTCTGGAAAAAAATACAGTTGGAGAGTTAAGTAGCAAACTTTTGGGTTAGGATGGAGTCATACTGTGATGGAAATCATGGTTCATAATACTCACCCAGTGTCAAGATGGGGGATAGCTAGAGGACTATCACATACCAGGAGAGAGAAACACAGAGGGGCCAGGTCTTTTGCCTGAAGTGCTGCCCATGGTCTGCGTGCCCCATCACAGGCTTATCTGTAGAGCTCTGTATCCCTGTCTATCTACAAGTACACAGCAGGTAGGAAGCTCTAGAAATCATTCAGAGTCTCTGCTCCATTTGGTAGTCTCTGCATCAACTTTCCAAACTTTCTTGGATTGTATATTGATGCCACTTGGCTCGAAGAGCTGTGTTTCATTTTTCCAATGTCTCAATTTTATTCATTTAGCTGGTATCTTGTCTCTCCTTATCCATATTTTATCCACATTAGCACTGTCTTGTGTGTCTGAACTCTCATTTAATATGCACAGGCAGGTGTGGACTGCATATAGATGCCTTTGCAGATGTCTTCCTTCAAGTTTCCTGTCCTCCCATTCTGGATATCTTTGCTGTCCCTGTGGCCTGACTCTGAATCCTGTCAAGGCACCTATGGTAGTATCCTATATATTTTGTGTAAATGTGACCTTTGAGATATTTTAAATTGCTCTGTTGTACTAATGAACAGCGAATCTTGTTTGTGAAGCAGTGTATAATTAGGCATTAAAAACATACCTTTTATATATTATATAGTGTGTATAGTATCTATTATATATTATTTAATATATATTATATATTATTTAATATATTATTACATACATATATATGTATGTATATGAATGCATGTATGTGACTGCCTGTCATTCTCTTTCTCTCTGTCTCTCCATCCATCCATCCATCCATCCAATCTACTGTACTTTTACCTATGTTATACATGCATATACATACATTAAAGACTAGGTCCTGAAATCTAGAAATAACGAAAACCAACCTTGAATATGAAATGTCTATGAAAGAATATGGTCAGTTTGCCTTATACAGTCCATAAGAGGTTATTTAGAAAAGGAAAAATCATTTATTTGGAAGCACTGAGTTTTAGACATAGAAGTCATCTTAAAGGGCAAGTTCAAATTCTCATTTTTAGGCTAACTACATGTGCTACAGAGTTAGCCTAAAGTCACTTACTTCACTGTGATTTATGGTTCACCTGGGATTGGTGCCTGGGCATCCTCTAATTTGGGCTGTGGTTCACTTCCTTATGTCTTTTGTCTCTCTCGGCATGTATCTTTGTTTCCAGCATGTATGACATTTAGGAGGCTAATTAAAATTATAGTTTAACATCATTATCATTTCACGTTTTATTGTGGGAGTTACTTGAATGATTATGTTTGAAACTGAATTCTCCTGAGACCAAAAAGTGCCCAGAGAAAGGACAATAAAAGCATAAAATTGAGAGCTGAACTGACAGAAAGTAAGCCTTCAGTGTGGTAAGGAGCTTGGCATTAGTGTGTGTCCCTTTCTTAACCATATGTCGGGGAAGGATATCACACACCTTTTTTTCCTCACCTTTCAGTCACCTTGTCAACCCCTTGGGATAGAAGCCAAATGTCAGATATACAGACATATGACACTCTCCTTCACAGAAGGGTTGTGATTACCAAATGAGCTTCTCTTGCCACTGTCTTGAAGCTTTGTGTTTGCAGTTATCCAATGTTGGCACTGGATAGTTAGGTTTTCCAGATGTTGACTTTGCAATTTAGTCAGACACCTGGTAAAATCATTGAGTGGAAGCCAAATTGCCTGAACATGTGAAACGTTTGGGTCCCAACTCTCAGTCTGGTAGTTTTGTGCTGTTATAATACATAGAGAGCACCAAACCAAACCCAGCTTTGCCTCATGCAATTTTAGTGTAGTAGTAATATATATGTACATAAATTTCCTTGGAAACTTTGAAAAGCATTTTTCTTTTTATAAATGTGGCTGCTGAGTTGGATCTAGTTTGAACAGAGATACTATATACCTGAAAGAGATGAGGTGGGTGAAGATATCAGTAATATTTTCCCATGGTCAATAGTCATTTAGACTGCGTAGTTCATGTATGACTTTATATGGGTGGTCTAGCCACCAATTAACTTGTAAGTGCTAAATGATTCCTCAGTTTGGATAAATCAGATAGACTACATATAGGCATAATTAAAGACTTCCATTATTATGTTTTGTGGACAGAACAAATTCAAACTTTGTCCCTACATTGTATTCTAAACCAAACTACCTAAGCAGTCTGAATGTTACATAAATGCAGTTAGGTTGTTTCTATAATACTAGCCTAAGATCATTACTTTTTCTACTTGTTAAAAGTGTCCTTTATTAGTTATTAAGTTTTGTACTTGGAAGTGGTTTCATATTTACAGAAGAGTTATATGTTATATGTTATCTCTCTTTTGAATAATTTTGTGTATTTCTACCCTAAAAACAAGAGCATCATCTAATATATAACTGCATACCATATAAAATCCTATTCCATATTATAGTTTCACTCACCAGTTTTTGTGTCCATTGATAAGTTTTTGCTTTATATTTAAGAGATCTTTTCTTACTTTTTCACTGGCTGCAACTGTCTTCAAGATCTGAAACTCTATCTTCACTTTTATTCATACAGTTTTGCCAACTTGTGATTGAGATTTTATTTTGTTGTATATCTCTTTGAAACTATTTCATGAGATCTATTTCTTTCCTATATTGCTTAGTCATGGAATCCATCATTTTTCTGTTCTCTAATTTTTTTATCAATGTCTTCTTTAATATGACTTAAGTCTTTCATTATAGTTATCCTTTCACTCTCCAGTTCAGAGATTATTTCTGCTCTGTTCTCTTTACGTTTAGGCATTTGTTACTCTACTTTAGATGCTATTAATTTAGACATGTCTTTTTTTTTTTTTCTTCAGGGGTTATTTCTGTTCTGGTTTCCTCTACACGTTTCTGCAATTGTTTTTCCACTTCAGATTCTATTAATTCATGCATCTCTTTTTTTATTTCAGATGTTATCTCTGATCTGAGTTGCTCTATACATTTCTGTAGTTGTCTGTCTACCTCAGATTCAGAAGTTTCGGCAGTATGATTCCAATTTTCTTCCATGGTAGCGTCTCCTGTATTTGATTTGGGTGGGCTCGGGCCCTGTGATTGCATCTTACTCCTTGTCACTATCATTTTGTATGGCAGTGATCTCTGTACTTTGGTGAAGTGATGCTGTTAGTCCCTATGGGTATTTGGTCTGGATCCACCAAGCTAGTTCCCCTCCAGTTGTGCCTGGCTGCGAGTCAGAGCTCGGGCCACTGGCTGCTGTGAAACTCTGTGGGTCGGGACTATGGGTGGAGTCAGAGCTCTAGAGTTGAGAAGTCTGAGGATGGATACAGGCTGAGGGTGTTTACCAGGCAGGCGCATGCAGGCCAGATGGGATGGCAGATAGGTTTGGGGCTGGAGCTCAGGGGGGAAGAGCTGGAAGATGGGGGTGGGCTGAGGGTCCTTACCTGGCAGGCGCGTGGGCCAGCAGTTTTGCTTTATTTTTGAATGACAAAGTTAGTGATTCTATTTATGCTGCAGCTATTGGACTGGACATATGCATGACTACAAGTCACTCTGTAACCTCAGTCTGTTAGAAAAAACAGACACGTAAGCAAATATATTACGGTCAGAGGCAAGTGCATCAAGGACAGTGAAAGAGAAGCTTGGACGAGGCTGGGTGCATTCTGCCTGGTCAAGGAGGTCAGAGAGGGCTTCCCAGAAGAGATAATTTCTGGAGCTAATGTCTCCAATTAGAGCCCAGGACACATTTTGAGCCTATATATTATTATGAAAATATAAAGTCCTCGCTACTCTCAATTTAACATTTTCCTACCACTTGTTTTTTTTTTTCTCAGTACTTTTCAGTGTCTTCAAACTTTTTGACTTTTATTAACAGGAAGAAATGCTTTTTACACTCTGTATGTGTAGGGGGGCACATGCACATGCATAGATTTAAGTACAATATCTAGGAATGATTCTTCTTTTATTTACTTATTTTATTTTATTTTATTTTTTGTACCAGAATTCAAACTCCTGGTCTCACACTTGCCAGCATACACTATGTCCCTGGCCCTCCAGGAAAAACTCTTAACTTTATTGCTTTAGATACATTTTCATATTTTTATAATGTATTTTTAAAATAAATGAGGAGCCAGTATATGCAGGGATGAAGACATAGACTCTGCATTTCCAGCAAGTTTTTCGTGACATTCTGGAGCTGTCCTAGGATACTGAATAGTGGAAAATATTCTAAGATAAGGAGGGTAACACTCAGTGTCTCCATTTCACAGATAAGTCAGTTTACCCATGGAAAAAACATGCAGTAGGTGGTATATTAAATCTCTATCATCAGAAGGCTCATCTGCTGGCTTACAGGTACTGGCACAGGTGAAAGACCAATGTCAAGATTTCTTGAAAGCTCAATTCTGCCTGTACTTTGAGGTAGATGGAACAGGCTTGTGAGAATTCCTTAGAAAGCGTGGAAGCATTCTCCCATGAAAGAGAGTAAAGGTTTTGGTGATGAAATGATTCACTCTATTCTTCTGTTAATGCTTCATTTTCTTCCATCAAGCTGTTGCAGCTGTTGAAAGGTAGTTATAACAAGGAAAAGATTGTAATCCTGGGGCTCAGAAAAGGAATTCAAGATATTTGAAAATATGAGCCTTGGATCAAATGTCAGCTTACCTCTGATAAGGAGATACTCTTGCTGTAAGGCTTTAGCTCCCAAATAATAATTTCTTTTAAGTTCCTATAGAATTAGACTGTCCTGTACTTTACAGACATAATATTCTGAAGGACCAGAATGAAAAAGAGGTTCCTAGGAAAATAAAAGTCCATCAAACAAGATGGGTAATTGAGAAAAAACAGCATGTAAAGTTGAAAGGTAGATCATCTCATGTGCTGATGCTTGAGTTGAGGAAATGTGGAAGGGCTGTTTATGAGGAGTAGGTAAGTGTCTTTATTTTATTTTTTATTAATTTTAATGAAAAGAGATGGCAGTGAGACAGTTTCACAACAGGTTAGTAGGACAGTTCCAATAATTAATACATTGCATATTGCTGTCCTCATAGTATTTGTTCAGAGTACAAGATGCAGACTTGATATTTTTTTTTTCAGACTTGATATCTTGTATAAACACTACTAGTTCAAGTCTTTCTTCTCATTGAACTAAGAGAAAGTAGCTGTATATATAGTCCAATAGTCCATACTAGTAGTGGGTTATCAGCACAACTGACAATGTTGGAAGCTGTTGACTTGAACCTTTTACAGCTCAGCATATTAATATGGTTTTACTTTTTTATACCTCATGGTTAGACTTTTCTGCTGGATGGTTAAGGCCAAGGTAAAGCAAGACCTATATTACAAAATATGTAATTGTTGTATCTGACAAGGTAATCCAAATCCCCTTAGGATTTATCTTGAAACCATGTACAGCAGTTTGCAGATCTTTTGTCAGTGTCAGCTCTCTGAATGAGTTATAACCATGGCTTGACCAATTTGCTCTCTGTGAAAGCTGAGAGAATGTTTTTGCTCTAGATGACTCTCCTTAGGCACACTATAC
Organism: Capromys pilorides; assembly: GCA_004027915.1. Taxonomy (NCBI): domain Eukaryota; kingdom Metazoa; phylum Chordata; class Mammalia; order Rodentia; family Capromyidae; genus Capromys; species Capromys pilorides. The sequence goes on from PVKN010027834.1 coordinate 11,689, forward strand.
ATCGTTGATAAGTTTCTCCTGTAGCCCCATAATCTCCTTGAACAGAAAATTTGGGACACCACTGAATTATAGGATGTTATAGTACAGTTTCTCTTATGTCCTGAGTCCTCACTGACCGTAAAGAGCTAGGACTGAAATATTGGTTATCCTTGTAGCCCTTCTTTTTCTCTAATTTTTTGGTCTGCCAACTTAAGTTGTTAACCCTCCAGAAAAGAAGCTTAATAATATAGGTTAAGTGTCTTTAAATCCTGCTAATGGCACATTAAACTTTATCCCCAAGTGTCAAACAAGCAGTTGAATGTGCTATGTTATCCAAGAGACAAAAGTGATCAACTGTTGATTACAATGTGGAAGATAAGCTTCAGGAAGGGAGGAAATGTTAGTTAGTATTTGTTTTAAAAGTGTGTAGCTTAGGGCCGGCGAGGTAACTCAGTAGTCTAAAGCACCTGCTTAGGCAAGCTTAGGCAACTGCAGGGACCATGGTTCAATTCCAGGCACCACATGCTATGCCAGCCCCACCCCCAGGGCAGACTGAGTTGGCCATAATAGAAATAAATAAAGTTAAAAAAAGACAATTTATTAAAAAAAAAGCGCGTCACTTAAAGGGCTGGCCAAATAGCTTAGCAGATTAAAGCACCTGCAAGTATGCAAAGGTTCTATACTCATGAGGTTCCATCCCCCGGCCTGCCATGCCAGCCCCACCCCCAAGGCACGCTGAGACAGCAATTGAGATTGGGCGTGGAGGCACGCTCCTGTAATCCCAGCTCTTGGGAGGCTGTAAATAGGAGGATTGCTGCGAGTCCAATCTAGTAGTGAGACCCTGAACACCCTGTAGACCCTTCCCTAAAATACAAAACAAAAAAACAAAACAACAAAAAAGTGCCACTTAGCTTTTTGCCACAGTAATACTGGAGATAATCAATTTATAAAGAACAAAAGATTAATTTTGAGTCTCAGTTTCAGAAACTGCAGTCTGTAAGCAGTTGGCCCCATTGCAGTTTGCACCTGTGGTGTAGCAGTGAATTGTGGCAAAAACACATGGTGAAGGAATCCAGAAATCAGAAGCGCAAGAGAAAGATAGCAGGCCCAAAGTTTCCTCTAAGGGCATATCTCCCACGACCTCAGACCTCAATGAGACTCACCTGTTAAAGACTTTGTATCTTCTATTAACACCCAGGTAAGGACCAAGCCTCACAGGGGCCTTTGGAGAGTTCCAGATCCAAATTGTCCCAAAAATTTGTGGAAGTAAATGCAAAGATAATGGAATGTTTCTATGCTTCAACTGAAAAAATGTTGATACTAATAGATAATAATATTATGTATATATTTGAGATGTCTAGAGAACCCTTACAAAAATAATATATAAAAACCTACTCAAAAGTACATAGAGAATAATATTTTAGCATTCAAAAATCATTTGGTTTTACAACAAAAAGTAGAAGAATTTAAGCAGCAAATAAACAGAAAAGAAGTAATAAAACAGGCCTAAGGCCTACTATAGCAATAATTATTTCAACTGTTAGTGGTACAAACATATCAATTAAAATACAAATATTGGTAGAATGGTTTAAAAGGCATATTCCAACAATGTGTTCCAAATACAAGTATAGACACAGGTTTAAAATAAAAGTATGCCCAAAGATATATCATATAACAATAATAAAGATAAAAGCAGCTTTGATAATATCAAGTAAGAATCTGAGCATGAGGGAATACACATGTTTATAAT
>PVKN010027835.1:0-13418 GCA_004027915.1 Capromys pilorides
TTACATATTGATTTTGTTCTATACTGCGGCAAATCCTCTCTTTAACATATATTTTGTTTGTTACATTGGTTTAATTTTTTTGCAATTGACCAATATCATTTTTATGTTCCTTTATCTTATTTGGCTTTTTTCTTGACCAATTGATGCCATGTTTATTTCTTGAAAAAGATTGTTTTCAACACATTTTCACTGGCTGCAAGCTAGTTCTTTTTGTGCTTCTTTCTTTAGTCTCAAAAGTAGAGACTCCCCAAGTGACATTTATACTAGATGATTCTTTTTTTTGAAATGTCTTTTATCAATAGCTTTTATTCTTAGTACCAATATATTAGTTCAAGCATAATAATTTGTCACCAAATTCTTTATAATATTTTCTAACCTGTTATTTTGTTACCAGTCTTAATTTTCTACCTGGCATCCTGAGGGTTCATTGTCATTGTAGCCATAATGCTTTTCCTGAAATGTAAGCATGTTTATATTGTTTCCTTATATAGATGTTTCCATTAGCTTATCAGCCACATCTCCTGCCCAAAGTGTGTATTTCAACATTTCCCCAATACTGTAAAGTGATGTGCTCCTACACATTTCCATCTTCTTGCTAGGATAAATTCTTTCATATCATTGGCCCAAACAATTCCTGTTTATTTCTCATTTTCCAATACAGATTTTATGTCCTCTATAAAACTTTCATTGACATAGGCCCCTTGCCACAGCCTTTTTTTTTTTTTAACTTTTTATTATTTATTTATTTATTTATTTATTTATTTATTTTCGGTGATACCAGGGATTGAACTCAGGACCCTGCGCTTGCCAGGCAAGCACTTATTCTACTGAGCTATCTCCCTGGCCCTGCCACAGCCTTTTCTAAGCAAAATTAAGTATTCACTTTTTATATTTCCCATAGCACTATTATTTCTGTGTGTTGGTAGTGATGATAGAAGGCAAATTAGTAGCAATTGTGATAGTAAGAGTCACTGTAATAGCTAACACTGGAATAACATTTACTTTGTTCAAGTTCTCATTTTATATCATGATATCTTGGATGTCAAATCAGTTCTTTCCAAATTTGTGTTCAAACCCTGAAAAATATGAGAAGTGAACATATTTTCCCATAAGAAATAATGCTGAACCAAGTAACTGGTTTTAAGGACCCAAAATTATACTTATAAATTGCTTTTCCTAGGATTTTAACAAGTTTCATAGTGATTTCTTTCTTTTTAAAGAACACAAAATAGTAATAAAAAACATTTTTTTTTTTTTTTTTTTTTTTGCGAGACCAAGGTTCAAACTCACGACCTTGCACTTGCCAGGCAGACACTTGTGCCATGGAGCTACCTCCCCAGCCCCTAAAAAACAGCTTTAGAAATAATACAAAATTTCGCTAAGCAAAGTAATAGGAATTTAATAATGGTTGCTGTTTTGCATGATGTTATCTTCAAATTAGCTGTTTAGGTTTCCAGATATAAATGTACATGTAAATTTGGTTCTAAAAAACCAAAACAACAACAAAAAAATTCTAAGAAGTTAAAAAGCAAAAATAAGGATAAATAGAGAAAAATAGCAGAAGTTACAGTAGAATTATCAAAATTATCCTGGATATATAGCTAAATATACCTTTTTCCCTTCTTTTTTTGTCCTTTTACTCATTGCAATCTTTCTTGAACTCTACTGTGTTTCTCATAATTTTCCTCTTAGCTTTACTCTTGGTATCACTAATTTTATTTGGAACTATGATTGTGATGCTTAATACAGATAAAGCAAAAAAAAGCCCTCTTTCCATAATGATGAATGTTTTAACACACTGTTACAAGCACAGAATATTATCTGGACAAGAGCAGCGCTTACCCTATTGATCACCCCTTTGTGTCCCCAGGGTGATGTCATGGATGGCTCATTCTCCCATCTGTACAGGATTTTTCAAGTCAGTTTTTCATTTTGACTATGACACAAAGTTAGGAACACTAAGCAGATTGTTTAAAAATTTGTCCTTTGGTCAGTGGAAAGGTTGAGTATGGAGCTCTTTGACAAGTGAGGAATACATAATTTATCTTAATCCCATAATATCCACATAAAGTAGATACTAATCATTATAGCCAGGTTTTTTCAAACAAGAATAGCTGAAATTTCTGGTAGTACTAAGCCCTCAATAGCTGTCATAGATTGGTTTCAGAACCTCCCCAGGCCTTACAAAATCTCTGTATGCACAAATTCCTTAAATAAAGTGATATGTTGAATTTTGTAAAAACTATGAACAACTTCCTGTATACTTTATTTCTAGATTATTGATAATATCTAATTAAGTGTAAATGTGATGTGTCAAGTTGTTATACTGTATTGTTTAGGAAACAATAACAAGAAAAGCAGGACTCTACACATTCAATAGAGATATTTTTTTTCCAAAAATCGTTGTCCAATTATTGATTGAATCCATGATGTGGAATGCACTATGCTTATTCTTATCTACATATATCTTTGATAAGGTTTAATTTATAAATTAGGCTTGGTAAGTGATTAAAAATAACTCTTAGAGAACCATTATAATGACATATTGTAATAAAACTCCCACCATCACTATTCTTAAATGTTAGAATTATTATTCAATAAAGCAAGGATTACTTGAACACAAGGACCACAGTATCTCACTAGTTGATCTGATAACTGGGATGGCTAGTGGTTGGTGGTTATACAACATGGGTAATCTGAACAAAAGGATGATACATGTTCCTGGTATGATAGAATTGAATGATATAAGATTTCATTGTGATCCAAAATAGCCTGTAATTTAAGACATTGTTTATTTGTTGAATTTATTATTTAATATTTTTGGACTACCGTTGAATGTTGTAGTAACAAGAAATGAAACATGTGACAAGGAATAAAAGTTTGCAAAATAATCAAGTACCTGTCATGACTTGTGTTTAGATTTCCCAACAAAACCGCAATCATAAGTGATTGGTAAGTGTGACTTTTTCAGAGGTGGCTGGATCCAGAGAATATGACACTGGATTTGGTTCATGGGCCATCAGTATGGTCAATAGCACTAGGATTAAGGGTATGACTGCTAACATATGCCAAAGGGAGCTTGGATAGGATAAATGGGCAGAAAGACACTGTTAAGGCCCCTTGTTGCTTTGAAAAGAGAGCCCCACAGCACTATGTTCTAGAGTGACTAAAGCCTAGGGAAGTTGTTCCTTTGGATTTGGTTCATACCTACAGAACCCCTATAGCCAAGAGAGAAGAAATCCTGGCTACCGTTCTAGCTGTCTGCAGACTTTGACCTCATCCATGCAGTGCTGGTTTTAGGTTCATATGGAATGTAAGTTATTCAACAGTTCCACCTAGATTTCAGATAAAGGCACGGAAGGGTGGGTAGGGTGTGTGCCCTGAACCAGCACTATGGGAAGCTGCGAGTATGAAGCCAAAGGTATACTGGAGACCTCAGAAGTTTGGCGATACCAGGAGTATACATTGCCTGAGGAAATCTGCAAGGAGGGAGCTGAGCCCCGCCCAGAAAGAAATCAGGGCAGCTACCACACTTGTAGTGCCATAGGGGCAGAGCCACTCAAGTGCTTGGAGTTTACAACTTGCAACAGATTTCTGGGGATGTTGGGAGTGGCACTGTGGAATTTAATGTTTGCCCTGCTGGACTTTAGAATTACCTTGGTCCCACTGTTACATGTCTTAAATTAGCCTGTTATGTGTTTTTACTTTTTCTACCACACTTCATTTTCTTTCTACTATGCATATTAAAATGTACAGAAAAAGTGAACTCTTTATTTTTCCCATTTTATGTCTGCTGTTGAGAATTAGATATGAGAATTTAAAGGTTGGTGACCCACAGAGAGGCCTATTTACAGATATCCTCTATGAACCCAAGGTTTTAACCTGCCATTGAGGCTAAAGAATATGTCATTTCTTTCTGAGGATTTTTTTCTGTATTAAGAAAACTAATTCTTTCATTAGTGAAGATATTTTACTATTTCACTACAGCATGGTATAACTGATATAGAGGTAGTCTATAGATAGATGGCAAAAAAAAAACAACAAAAAAAACACCAAAAAACCCATTAGTAACTTACACAGCTCATCTTATGAGAACAAATAACAGAGGAAGGAGGTGGAATTTAAGTTAAATTTAAGGTTATTTTGACAAGGAAAGCTCTGCCTAAGTATAGCTAGTGTCATTTATTTTGCCGTGGTACCTTAGTCAAAATGGCAGTATGTATCTTTCAACCTTACGTAAGATTAACTACTGTCTAGAATTTACTGGTCTCTCAGGATTGGCTTTGTTTTATTTTTGCCTTCCCAAGCTTAGATAGCTGTGGATTCAGTGGAAGGCAGTCTAGAAACCACTTTTCTCTCAAGGCTTCCTGAGGCAGTGCTAACACTCATATGGCCTTCAGAGAGAGGCAGTTAGTAGATCTTAGACCGTAGAACCTGACTCTTCACATTATAATTGCCCTTTGATTATGAAAAGGAATGTACATAAATATTAGTTTTTGATCCTGTACTTCTACCATTTTCCCTTAAGAGTAATTCATTTGCCTGGTTGATCTGTCTATAGAACAGGCAAAATGTATCGTATTGAGGTTGAGAATGAAAAACCCTCTTTCTACTCCTGGCTCTGGCAGTATAACAATGGCAGTCTACTTAATCACCACCTGTTTGGTTTTTATTTCATTTCTTTTTTTCAGAGGAGAAATATTTTCCTATGTTGAAATTAATAAGATGATATACTTGAATTACTTTGTTAAATTTGGAAGGTAGACACTGAATAAACTCAAGTTGATTCTTAAGAAATCACTGAAAGGAGAGTTAAGATTATTTGTCTAAGAATAAATGTAGCTGCACAAATGATGAATCAAGTTCATAGATATAGTGCTCAACTTTATTTATTTTTTTGGTGTTTAGTACAGGGTCTAAACGGTCTCACTATGTATATTGGACTCAGTGATCCTCCTGTTTTCAGCCTCCCAAGCGCCAGGATCACAGGCGCACGCCACCATGCCTAATCTCAATCCCAGTTTCAGCATACCCTGGGGGCAGGGCTGGCAGGGCACGCCAGTACTGTGGGGGGATCGAACTCCAGCCCCTGCACTCTGCCTAAGGAAGCACTTTAGTTTGCTAAGCTATCTGCCCAGCCCTCTACATATAGTATTCAAATTTCAGACATGTAAAAAGACAGATAATCTGACAGACAAGAGAGAATGTTTTCAAGTTCACGTAGCAAGAGAAAGATCCAAAATATGAATACCCAGTTTTTTTGGCATAAATATCCTTAGCTCTGAAAATTGCATTACATATTAAAAACTGCATTTTACATTACATAAATCTTCTATAGAAAGGAGAATATATTCTGTCAGCTTTTCAGTATCTTATGTACTGCATATGATAATTTAATCCTTACAGTTAAATTGGTATAGGTTTTGTCATTATTTTACATGTAAATACTTCTCTTAGAGAAATAGTTTCTCAATAATTTACTTCTGTGGATTTGAGAATAAATATTGATCAAGTAATTATTGGGAGAGCCAGGAGATAGATTAAAAATTAAAGAAAAACTTAAGCCAGTGTGATGTAAACTTCGCTTCGAGTACACTTCTAGTGTATTTTTTGGCCTTAAACATGTACTTAAGGACACATCTATTTCCAGGCACAGTTCTTGCTACTGACATCATTGTTAATTCAATTCCAAGTCACTCTGCTTCCATCATTTTCTTTTCTCTAAAATAGATAGCTTAAAACCATTATACAATTTCGTTTCAGCTCTCCATAGCTTCTTTTATTAATATCCTAATTGCTGCTGTAATGGATTTATGTAAAGCGCTGCAAAACAGCACAGGTTTATTATCTTATAGATCTAGGAATCACTAGGTTAAAAATCAGTGTAAAATGAACTGCATTCCTTCATAGAGCCTCTAGGGGACAACTTGCTTGCCTTGCCCAGCTTCTAGGCCTACTTAACTGCTTTTGTCCTTGTCCTTGTTTCTCCACTTCCGTTCCCACTCTGGTGGGTCAAGTGCATTTCATATTTCATTATTGGAGCTTTTCCTTTCTTCTTTTTCCAATTATAAGGACCTTTGCGAGTACATTGAAAACTTCTGTGTAATCCGGGAAGATCTGATCATTTCACAGTCCTTAATTTAGATTATACCTGCTAAGTGTCATTTGTCATATAAAGCAATGAACATATCCTTAGGTTCTAAATCCTATGAAGTAGATCAGATTGGCGGGGACATTATTCTACCTGTCACACCCCATATCCATGGCAACCATAACACACACACACACACACACAATATATATATATATATATATATATATATATATATATATACACACACACACACACACACACACACACACACATTTATGTGGTGCAAGGTCTTACTACACAGCTCAGACTCTGAGTGATCCTCGTGTTTCAGCCTCCCCAGGACTGGGATCATAGGTGTGTACCACCATACCCCATTTTGGTGTCTGGCATGGTGGCATAGCATGCAGTACCCCAGATCAAAACTAGGTCCTTAAGCTTGCTAGGCAGGCACTTGGACTGCCAAACTGTCTCCCCAGGTGTTCATTGAATTTTTTATCTTACCTTGTAAAGACTTGAAAGAGGACCTCAAGAAGTTCAGAAAATGGCAAGAACAATGAAGTTAATGTGCTTGGAGCTAGGAAGAGTATTTTGCAGGTGATTAATGGCTATGTATCTTTTACTATAATAATTTAAAAATAAATATTCACCATATATGTTAATTAGCCCTTGTAATACACAAGTACACTTTTATACTTTGTTTCTATATTTATATATGGAGGACCATGAGTTCTTACAAATCTCTGAAGTTCTCAAATGATTGGATTCCAGTCCTTAATGCCACAGGGTTCATTTTCTTTTTCTCATTTTCTGTGTTTTCCTCATCACTATGCAGCATAAAGGAGTACATCTGCCATTGAGTGGCCAGTTCTCTGGAGGTAAGGGAACCTTATGGATGCATCCTGGTTAGCCTCTTCATAGTGCCTTGCGTCAATGATCTATGCTTGGATACAGCTGCACCTTTATGAGACTGACGCGTTACCTACTGCGCTAACAGGGCACCTAGCTGCACCTTTATGAATCCCCTTTTATTTTATGTAGCTCTTACCTCATCACATCAGGCCTACATCACTACAGTTGTCCTTTGATGGAGCCTTCCTCTTTTTCACAACTCCAACAAAAGGGCTGCCAGCAAGCCATCCTACCAGAGAGTGTCTATTGAGCTTGTTCCCAATAATGGGTTTGTGACTGAGCTGTTCTAGAAGGGTAATGAACAGAAACTGTTTTGTATTTTGATCTTCATTTTGTTGTCATTTTTTCCCTCACAGCAATGACGTTTCTTTTTGTATGGTAGTATTTTGTCAATTGATTTTCAAAGAACATCATTTTATTGGTACTTTTTCAGTAGGCATAATAAGCTCAGTTATCTTAAGGAACTTGTACCTGTACATGATATAATCCATTACTTATTTCCCTCGTTGTCCTATTTTCTCTTCAATCCCTCTACCTCTCATTATTTACAAAAGCTTTGATTCCATTGTTTATTCTTTTATCATGATTTTAATTTTTCCATCCTTTCTTTCCTCCTACCCTCTCCCTTGTTTCCCTTCCCATTTGAACTTTTTTTAATTTCCCGATATCTATTATATATTTTGGTCAATATTTATACTTTAAGTCTCTCACACCAGAGCAACATCATGATATTTGAAGATGTTTGTCCCATTTATTTCACTTAAGAGTACAGTCTTAAGGAGAATCCATACACCTAGACATGTCTGAAGCTTATCCTTCTTCCAGTAGAGCAGTACTGCACTGCCTAAAAAAAGACATCTATTCCTCAGTTGATGAGTATTTGAGCTGGTTCCAAGATTTACCTATTACAAATGGTGTTGCTATAAACACCAGTGTATGTATATAATGCTGTGGTATAGTGTTTTATATAAAGGAGGAAAATAACTGAGTCCTAGATTTTGGAGGAATCTCTACACTGATTTCTACAGTGTTGCTGGCAGTCTGCACTCCCCCCAACAGTAGAGAATGGTTCTTTTTTCTACACTCCTACTCATAAACCAGAAGAACCCTGAAGAGATGTGTGAAACAGAGAGAGCTATCGATGGCCACCATTGGCCAAAGGCCTCTGCCCCTTCTCTGGCCTCTCTAGATGAAGCTTGTGGGCAGGTGCCGAGGCTAATTCCAGAGAGATTATTGTGTGCATCTTTTCTGCTCTCCATTTCCAGGGGTGTCACATGACAGCTTCCAAGTGGCCCTGGTGAAAACGTTTACACCACAGAAAGTGGAACATGCTATAAAATGGGTCACAACACTTTCCTTCCACGGGTTGTCACAGCCCTGACTTGGGTAGCCATGATTATAAAAGAGCAAGTGGGTTTAATGTGGAAGAGCTGCTTTTCCTGGAGCACTGGGTGGGTCAGTGGCCACCCAGAGCCTCCAGGGCTCTGAGCTCAGGGGCCTGCATCCCCCTCTTTAGTTTTTCAAAAGACAGGCAGAACTGAGTGAATTGCTAATCATGGCAGGGAAAGCAATAGGAAAAGTTGTCAAAGAGCTGGCTCCTCAGGAGGCTGGGGGCCAGCAAGCTCAGAGCTGGGATTTTGGGAAGTGGTGGAGAGGTGAGTTCAGGCTGTAGGGCAGGGCACAGAGAGGGTCTCCAGGGCCAGGGGAGCACCCAGAGGGACCAGAGGTGTTGGGACGTGGGGCAAGGCAGCTGAGGGCCCTGTCCTTGCAGCCACACTGCAGGACTGCAGCAAGGGACAGGGGGATGTGAGCAAGGAAGGAGAAGGGCTGATTGACCCAGGGCCATGGCAAAAGGCAGAGAAGGCATCCTGACTGTGGCCAGGGCTTGTGGCTAGGTTAGGGTTTGTGTCAAATTGAAAGAGAAAAGGTTGTGTGAAAAAACACAGTAAAATCAGAAAGACCAAAAACAAACAAGGTTATCTTGCTTGTTTTTGATCTTTCTTGTTTTTACTGGTTGAATTTTTTAGGGAAAGTTTAGTCTTTTTTTTTTGGTTCTGAGGAACGAACCCAGGGCTTCCAGCTTGCTAGGCAAGCATTCTACCGCTGAGCCAAATCCCCAGCCCCAACTAGCAGCTCTTTTTCTCTGCATTTCAAGCCTCTACAATATGATTCGTGCAGCATAGGCAGGCAACGTCACAGAGCTCTCAGCCCCCCTCCCACACCCCAGCCATTCCGAATGGAGACCTCTATTCTTAAAGAAGCTGCAACCAAAACCCACAAGATTTGGTACTTTCTTCCCCCCACACACAATACAGTTTAATATATGCAGGAATGTAAATTAGATTAGTGCCAATACATTTCTGATTGCACTGTTCTTTATAATGGATCTTTCACTGTTTTGTTTTTTTTTTTAATTTTGAGGAGAATGAAATAACATAAGATTAGAAATGATACAGAACTTCAAAAAAAATTAAGATGATAGAAATCCAACCACAATTGTTATTTCACATTGTTGTCTTCAAAGTAGTTGCTCAGATTACCAGATAAAAGCATGTTACTAGCTGGTATAATGTTTCTGTTTTAGTATCTGAGCCATTTGATTTTAATTCATTGCATAGAGGAATATGTGAATTTAATTTTAGTATTTGACATATGCAAAGACTGTGCACTGGGACTGGTGAAATAGCTTAGTGGGCTGAAGTGCCTGCTTATTTAGGCAAGCTCAGGGCACTACATGCTGTGTCAGCTCCACCCCCAATGTGGGCTGAATGGGTCACACACACAAAAAGACTTTGTACAGCCCCATTTATTAAATGGGCTTTCTTCCAGTGAATGGATTTGGCAACTTTTTCAAGGATAAATTGGCTAAGTATGTCTGGAGTTGTTTCTGTATCTTATCTGTTCCTTTGATGTGCAGGTCTGTTTTTTTTTTTTTTTTTTTTTTTTTTTTTTTTTTTTTTTTTTCTTCTTCTTCCATCTTATGGTATTTGTATCACAGCAGCTTTGTGGTATAATTTCAAGTCAGGGATTGTGATACCTCCTGCGTTGTCTTCATTGCCCAGACTTGCCAATGCTAATCTAGGTCTCTTATGGTTCCAAATTAATTTTAAGGTTGTTTTCTCTAGTTCTGTGAAGCATGCTCATGCTACTTTGTTGGAGATTGCTTTAAATCTGCACAACAATTTTGGAAGTATGGTTTTCCTTCTCCAGGAGCAAGGGATATCTTTGCATTTTCTGTTATCTTTGTATATGTCCTTTATCTCTATATATATGAGAGAGGAGAGAGAGAGAAAGAGAGAGCAAGAGAGAGAGACAGAGAGAGACAGAGAGAGAGACAGAGAGTCTTTTTGAGACAGGGTCTCGTTATGCAGTTCAAGCTGGCCTTGAGCTCACTTTTGTAGCCCAGATTGGTCCTGAACTTGCACCAGTTCTCCTGCCTCAGCCTCCCAAGTGCTGGGATTACAGGTGTGTGCCACCATGCCTGGCTCTATCAGTGTATTATATTTTTCAATGTAGAGGTCTTTTACTTCCTTTGTTAGATTAATTCCTAGCTATTTCAATTTTGTGGATGCTATTGAGAATGTTGTTGTTTTCCTCTAATTTCTCTCTCAGTGTATTTGTTAGTTGTATCCAAGAAAGCTATTTTCTATTGACTCTGTATCCATCTGTGTGACTGAATTTGGTTTCTTTAATTCTAGAAGCAGTTTGCTGAAGTATTTGAGGTCTTCTATGTAGAGTATCATGTCACCCATGAGTAATGATAATTTACCTTCCTACTTTCCTATCCTTATTTATTTTAGTTTTTACTATTCTCTAATTGCTCTGGCCAAAGTTTCCAGAACTATATTGAATAGAAGTGGTGATAGTGGACATCCTTGCCTTATTTCTTAATTTAGTGTGAAAGCTTTCAGTTTCTGAACATTTAGCGTGATACCGCCCATTGGTCTGACGTAGATTGCTTTTATTAGATTGAGCTAAAGATCATCTATTCCAGTTTCCTGCAGGGTTTTTATCTTGAATGGATGCTGTACTTTGTCAAGTGTTTTTTTTAGCATTTATTGACATGAGTGCAGTAGCTGATACATTGTGCTAACTTGAGAAGTTTAAATGTTTAAGTGATTTAGCAGAGAGCCAGGATGTCTGTAATGTTTTCTTTGTATACATCCTCATCCTGCGCAGGAGAAGGACATGGACATTGTGTGAGTTCTACATTCCCAGCCCAGCGTAGCTTACAAGACTTAATGTTTGTTCCTCTGGATTTTCAACTTGCTTTGGTCCCAGTGCATCGTATCCTGCTTGCTTGTACCTTTTGGAACATAATGTTTGTGTGTGTGTGTGTGTGTGTGTGTGTGTGTGTGTGTATGTGCGCTATTGAATGTTGCAAATGTTTAACTTTTCCTTTGTGCAGGCACTCACAGCAAGAGTTTGCCTTAGATCTTGGTGGAGACTTGGGACTTTGACTTTTCAGCAATGCTGAAACTGTTAGGACTTTGGCAACTGTTAGAGATGAACTAAAATGTCTTTTGCATAAAGGGATGCACATGAGTATTTTTTGGGGGGTTGCAGGGGCAAAATGTCATGGTTCTAATGTAATACAATGTTTGTGTTATAAAATATTAATGAGCATGTCTATGTACCTGGAAACTGGTTTAAAGAAATGTCTGGTTGCCAAGTTGACAAGGGATGGATTGTACTGATTGGTACATTGTATCAACTTGAGAAGTTTAGAGTTTAGATGACTCAGCAAAGAGCCAGGATAATTAGTTTGTAAACATCCTCATCCTGTACAAGATGACATAAACACTGTGTGAGTTCTACACCCAACTCAAGGTAGTTTGTTTATAATACTTGGTTGGCTCCCAGGCAGGTGGCACATGGCAGAGAGCAGAAGTTCATGGCTGCAGAAAACAGCAAAGAGCAAAGGTCAGCAGCTGTGGCTTCTAGCCAGCCTCTCTCCTCTCATTTTATAAACAAACTACCCTGGGGCTGAGGGTGTAGAATTCAATGTTTGTGCTGTCCTTTTGCACAGGATGAGGATGTGTAGAATGTAAGAATCTTAGCTCTTTGCTGAATCACTTAATTAAACTTCTAAACTCAAATTGACAGTGTATCAAGAAGTAAAATGGTCATACGATTTTGCCCTTCACTCTGTCAATATGGTGTATTATATTTATTTATTTGCGTATGTTGAACCATATCTGAATCTCTGAGATGAATCCTATTTGGCAATCATCTTGATAAGTTGATGTATTCTGTTTGGCAATAGCTTGTTGAAGGTTTTTACATCTATGTTTACTAGGCAGAGTAGCCTTTAATTCTCGTTCTTAGTTAGGTCCTTCTCTGACTTTGATGTCAAAGTAATGCTTCCCTCCAAGAATACATTTATATTCATTGCTTCCCATTTCAACTTCATTAAAAGTTTTAGAATTTGTGATATTAAGTCTTCACTAAAGTTTTTGTAGAATACAACACTGAATTCTTTGGGACCTGGGCTTTTCTTTGTTGGTAAGTTGTTTTTATTACATTTTCAATTTGACTGACTGATAATTGGGTTCTTTAAAATTTGTGTATCTTCTTGATTGAAGTTTTGTACTTCATATGTACCAATGAATCTGTCCATTTGTTCTGCATTTTGCAATTTTTAGAGTATAATTTCTTGGGCAGGCCAGCTAGCTCAGTGGGCTAAAGTGCCTGCCTAGGCAGAGTGCAGTGGCCAGGGTTCAATCCTCAGCATGCTGTACCAACTCCACGCCTAGAGTGCACTGAGACCACTTTGAGACTAGGAGTGGTGGTGCGCACCTGTAATCCCAGCGTTTGGGAAGCTGGAAACAGTAGAATCACTACAAGTCTGATCTACATAGTGAGACCCTGTAGCCCTGTAGATCCTGTCCTAAATACATTTAAAAAAGAGACAGAATATAATTTCTTGAATTAGGTATAAATTATCTTTTTTTATTTCTATAGGCTCCATTGTGATTTCTTTCTTTTCACTTGTAATTCATGGACATGAGTTTTTTCTTTCTTTCAAAGATAAAGTTGGCTAAGGTTTTTCAGTTTTCTTTTACCACTGGAAGAACCAACACTTTGATTCATTGATTCACTGTCTTTTTTTTTAGTATCCATTGCATTAATTTCTGCTGTTTTCTCTATAATTTCTTCCCTTGTGTGAACATTGCACTTGATTTGCTCTTCTTTTTGTAGATGTTTGCTGTTCAACATAAGTTTTTAAAATCTCATTCTGTTTTCATGATATAGCTATTCACCACTATATATTTTCCTTCTGGGACTGCTTTCATTGTATCTTTTAAGTTTCATTAGGTGATTTTTTTTTTAAATTGTAGAAACTAATTTCTTTTCTTTCATTTGTGACCCATCAGTTGTGCAAAATGGTATTATTTCATTTGCATATGCTTAT
>PVKN010027836.1:0-13417 GCA_004027915.1 Capromys pilorides
TTATATTTAATATTAATAGTATATAATAATTTTATATATGTCAGCTTAATAAATGTGTGACAGTATATTTTTTATGATTTTCATTTGTTATGTGGAATATGTTTAATAAGCCATATGGGAAACATTTTCATATGTGCATTGGCCCGGCACTCTTTGGAGAAATTTCTATTCCAATACTTTCTGTATTTTCAATTGAGTGATTTTTTTCTGGTTAGTTGGTATAGTTCTTTATGTATTCTGGTTATTATCAGCTTATCTGGTATATAATTTGAAAATTTTTATCTTTTATCATGAGTTTCCTTTTTATTTTGTGCCCTTTGTTTCACAAGTTGTTCTTAATTTTTATTTTGCCAATTCAAAATTTTTTTTCTCATATTGTTTTTGGTTTTGGCAGCTTATCCAAGGAAGAATCCTAAATTCAATACCATGAGTCTGTCACTCCACTCCCTTTTTTTTCCATAAAGCTGTATTAGTTTGGCTTTTACATTGAGGACGTGGTCATTTCAAGCTAATATTTATATTATTATGAACTCATAATCTAACTTCTTTTATTATTATTATTATGATTATTGTTTTGCATGCAGAATTATGCTTTATCTTTACTAAACGTAACCCACCAAGAGTACTTTTAGAATTACTAATGATTGGGAACTGCAGGACGAACTACTATAAAACTGGTGATCAGAAATGGTTTCAAATATTACTTTGTCAAAATAATCTCAGAAAGCACCCATTGCTTTCAGTTACAGATCCAAAGGCTTTAAGTATTGTATAAGGATCTATTTTCTATAGTCAAGCCAAGCTCCTTCCTTACTGAGCAACTTCAATTTCTAGATGAATGAATGGTTCTATCTTTATCTGTACTACTTCATTTCTCAGGTCTTCCCTGTTGTTCTTTCTTATGTCTTTCTAATTCACTTTTCAAATAGAGTGTGGGTATATTATTTGGAAGATGTGTGCTTTCTTTTTCCCTAGTAAGTAATATTTTTGCACCTCGGTTATGTATATACCCCACAAATGCTTTGGGTTTCAGTTTATGAGGTGTACCTTATACTATAATCACCCATTCCTGTTCTTCTAAAAGAGCAACAAATATTTCTTTCTCCCTCCTTCTGGCTGTCTTTTCAGAAAATAAATGATGCATTTGAGAATTTTGTGTTGGTATAAACCATTGAATGTGCATGTGTATAATTCAGGCCCATTCTTCTGAGTTTCTACCACAAAATATTGATTGTGTACGCTATTATTATTGAATTCTGTTGACATATTCTCACTTCAAAAATTTGGAAATGTAATCCAGTAGCAGTTTTTCCTATAACAACATGTCAAGATATTTAAATGTGTCAGACAGCAGCAAAATGAGATATACCTAAAATGCCTTCCAAATAAATTTGGAAATCATGTTACATAAAAGTCATGTTACATAAAAGAATCATGCTACCTTAAAAGTGAAGCCAGGGATGCCGAGTACATGGGGAACTTAAGGCTCAAGAAATAAAATATTGGTGAGCTTTCCAGTTTTTCCTTTTAGTAGAACAATTAATTGCTTAGAGCCTGTGAATCACAAGCATAGCCAAAATTTCAAGAGGGTTAGTAAGAAACTATTTATAATATATGTTTCAATCATACATTTTAGCATAAAGCGTTCTAATCTATGCTGAAGAAGATTCAGATAACAGATATTTTATAGCGGATACATCCATGCATTCACGCTAAGCCTTGGCAGTCACTGATAAAGTATTTAAGAGATTGATGGAATCAAAATGTCGTTCTGTGTGAATAGGAGTCACAACAAGGTCATATTGTTATGTAGCAAACAACAGTTAATCATGAGGCACCTTACATTCATTTAATGTTATTTACTTTTGATATGTGTAGGTTTATTCAATAAAAAAAGTTTTAAAACCACATGGTGTAATAAAGGCTCTTTTTTAAAATTGACCTTTGTTCCCAAAGTGCTTCTTTCTGGATTCTTATTGCAAGTTTGCCCTGCTGTCTCCCAGCTTGGGTTTCTTTTATACCTTCCCATTTTCTTCAAGACAGTGTCCAATTTTTAATTGAGTAAATCATGCAAGACTAGCAGAGACAGGTTTCTACATTTCTTTCTGGTTTCGTCCATCAACATTATGTACCTTAAACGTCTTTCTTTGGGAAATGGGTAGTTCGAGTTCCTCTGAGTGCTCTGATTGTGCATGCCTCTGGCCCTGTTTGATCCATTCCAATGATCTGAAATGTTCTACTTTTCTAATGTTCCAATCTCTTTATAACAAATGCTGGCCTAGATACTTCTGTAGATACAACTCAGTTTCCTCTCTAGAAATCGTTCCATCAAGACTTTAACTTGGTGGAGCATCCTTTCTTCAGTATTTCCTCCTTGCACATATATTTACTATAACATATTGTATTCTGATCATTTTGTATTAAATATTTCTTTCCCTCATTAGACATTATTATATCACTAAGGGAAAATTCCAACTCAAATTCTAAGTTGAATCTCTTGGGCTTTCGGAGTATCCAAAATTCAAAACCTATCTTCAATAATATTTAGTGAAAATAATAGCAAAATAAGAAAAAGGAAATAATTTATTTAGTTGAACACCATCTTGTGACTTCAGTCTTATCTTAAATGAACAAAAACAAAGATAAAAAGTAGCATTAATAATTAACATGAGGTAGAGCCCACGATATTTCTGTAAATCAAATCGATTAATATCATTTTTGTGGTAGAGAAGGTTACATTCCAGGCTTTCCAATTATCAATAAGTGTGGAATTAAAGTTCAAAATATCAAGGTCCAGCGAGATGGCTCAGCAGTCTAAAGCGCCTGCTTAGGCAAACTTGGGCAACTGCAAGGACTGTGGTCAATCCCCAGCACCATATGCTGCACCAGCCCCACCCCCAGGGCAGGCTGAGCCAGCCATAATAATAAAAAATAATAATAAATAAAAAATAAAAAGATAAATAAATAAAGCTTCTGAATATCGGAAGCTGCTGACCTGAGCCTTTTACAACTTAGCATATTAATATGGCTTTCAGATGAGCTGATAATCCACTACTGTAAGGTACTATTGGACTATATATAGAGCTAATTTTTGTGTGCAATGAAGAGAGAGATCTGTACTAATGATGTCTAGACAACAAATTATGTCTGCATCTTGTACTCTGAAAAACTATGATGAAGACAATATGCAATGTACTAATTATTGTAATAAATAAAATAAAATAAAAATAAAGTTGTAAATATTATTTGAGAGTCTTAACTTTAATTTTCTATAGTCAATGTCTTTCCTTTCCTTTATTTTATTTGCTTGGCAAAGCTGTTATGCAGTCTGCAACATTCAGAAGATTATTTCTTTTTAAACTGAGCTTCTTTAATTTCAGTTGCATAAAGGGGCTATAATTCAGAGTGAAATGTGTCATTACAGTCTAAAAGTATTTATAAATGTTCATGGATGTTAAATTGCAAGCCATTCCCATTGTTTGCTAAAAGGGTGTATGTACATGTGCGTTTGGCAATGTATAATGAGAAAATTTGTCTTTGTGTTTGGCTTCACAGCCTATTTCTATTTCCTGTACTATTTTAATTCATCATTTAAACCTGGCTCTCAATCTTTCTACTGAAAGTGTTTGTAATGGGGCCAATCAGTGCTGCAAAGGGAAGTTTATAGGTGCTAATATATCTGGGGAACTTTGATTAAAATGTAGCAGATTTTTCTTAATATTTTAATCACGTCCATGTAATCCCAAAAGAAAGCACATCCATTAAAGTACTGATTATCATATATAATATTGGATTTATTAAAATTTAAAGAGCATCTATATCTTCCCTTATACATTATTATCAGTAACTATTGTTATTATTGTTAATGGAGTGCTGGTGATCAAAACCAGGTGTGTAATACTATCGTGCCATGCATATAACACTTTTTACTAGGTTTCCTAAAATCTTAAGTCAAGGCACCATGATATCCCTGGCAGAACTTGAATTTACCATCTTCCTGCTTTGATCTCTCTGATAGCTGGGATTACAGATGTTTGCACTGCATCTGGGAACATTTCTTTTTGGATCAGTTAATTACCATACTTTTGAGAGTATAATCACTCTTGCTTTTTTCTTTTATTTCATAAATTGCAAAGTACATTGAGCTGGAGAGTTTAATAAGCTTGTAAATGCACATAGTAAGTTCATAATCAATGGAGGAGTGCAGTTCCCCACAGAATGATTTGTTTATATTCTTTGTACTCTCATCAAATAATCAACTCTTAGGCTAACAATTTTTCTAGCAGTTAAACAGATCAAAATCTATCAAGTTAGATATTTTTCCACAAAATTGTGAATAAAATGAAATAATTGCTGGACTAGATTTTTTTATCTTAAAATTTTCAGATACCTAGAATCATCAACATCAAGGAAATTTTAAGGTATTGCTGATTTCTGTCTATAACTTCTAATGTGCTTCACATGACCCAAACACAGTACTACGTGTTTGCATATTGAGTATATCTTGAATATTTTTCCCTTACTTGTGAAATAAAGCTGTTTTATTATTTGAACAACAAATTAAATTAACTTCTATTAAAAATTGAATAGCACCATTCCTTTTCATAATATTGGCTTAACTGTAATATTTAGGTTGGTTTTAAGTAAAAGACTTAACAAAATATTTTGCTCTTGAGAGACTCATGTCATAACCTAGAAGATTTTTAAATTACCCGAAGGAAACTTTTTGTTTTGTTTTGTTTTGCTTTGGCTTTTGCTTTATATTGTTCCAGAGTACTCACTGTCAAAAGCACACAATTTGTGCATATTATATACTTGGAGAGATCTGACACAGTAAAAATCATAATTATTTTATGAGCAAATTTTTTCTGAAATTTCAGAGATCCTTGAAAAATGTGAAAGTTAAGTAAAAGATTAAACCAGAATGAAATCATCTAGACAAGATCCGACTGAACAAAATGCTATTCTAGTCGATGGTCCTTGTACTGAAACTGGATAATCTGGTAACTAGAGTTAGTTTTAGTTCCTTGAAAGATAGTTTGTTATTATCTGATTCTTTTTCTGTAAGAATTTTTCAGGTTTATCTCTTGTACTGAGAAATTGCTCTAAAGATAATGCGCAGTGTAACTTTTGTTAGTCTCTTATGTGGTTATGAAAATGTCATCATAAAATGGAAATTTACTAAAACATTTTTTATGATTTAAGCCAACATGAGAGTAAAAATTCATTTTGTGGACTTTCCAAAAAAATTTTAATTTGTTTTATGTGGCTATATTAAGAGGAAAATTATAATAAATCACTTTGTAAATTTCATAGCTGTTAATCCAAAGAGAATAGGGAGATAGCTCAGCAGTCTAAGAACCTGCCTGGCAACTGCAAGGACCCAGGTTTGACCTGTCATAATGCATATTGTGCCAGCGCCAGAAAACTGGGCTTGCCACGCTGGCCACTGAAAGCGGGCATGGTGATGCATGCCTACAATCTCAGTGCCAAAGAGGCTGAGACAGGAATATTACTATGAGTCCCAGCTGTGTAATGAGATCCTGTACCAAATAAATAAATAAATAAATAAATAAATAAATTTCAAAGATTTGGGGAATAATGTCATTTTTGCATTAAAATTAAATGTCTCTATGGTCTTTATATTTTTGCATTGAGATATTAATCAACTATAAAACTAATAAGCTATTACAGTTGTGAGAACTGATAGATAATTTGCAATCTGACTCCTTATTTGTGCATTAAACTGTAGTTACAGTGTCATACTGTATCCTTTCTCCTTCTGGATAGCTGAAACATCATTCATATTCAAAATTTTCAAATTATACTTTATCATAGCTTATTTAATCAGGCTCTTATCTGTGTGTGTGTGTGTGTGTGTGTGTGTGTGTGTGTGTGTGTGTGAGTTACCTACATATTCATACCAACATTACTTCAGTTACCCCATTTTGAAGTTAGGGTAGGAGTCAACTTAATCCTTTCTTTCATTCTGTTCAAATAGTTATATTTTCTCTTATTACCAAAGCCTAGACCCAACCTAATCTCTTACAACTCTGTTTTCTGTTCTAATTTATATGGTTTGAATTCAGTTGCTAATTGTCTCTTACACATGCAAAAGTTAAATCATCTAAATTGCAATTTCACCCTAATTATTTATTGTTTTTCCTTGCTTTTGGGTGCTCACATAGTGTCCATTTTTCAAAAATGGATAGCATTTGTACAGAAATAACTATATTTCATATTGGTTTCTCATTAAAGTCTATTAGGATTTATGTAACAGCACTGTATTGACTTAGTCTGTGTTTTCAGATAGTGAAATATATTATTGAGAAAGTCAACTACTTGTCTTATTATTGTGAACCACAAAGTAAAGATTTTATCAATTAGTACAATAAGTGACAAATCTTTAGTCAACCTTGTCAATTTTGCTTAATCTTTGAAGAACCAGCTCTTTGACTCACTAATTTTCTGTATTGTTTTCTTAGTCTGTATTGCATTAATTTCTGCTCTGATTTTTATACTTTCCTCCCTTATATGAGCTCTGGACTTCACTGGCCCTTTTTCAAGAAGCTCAATGTTGATGTTCACCATTGTTTATTTCATCTCATTCTGTTATCCTGATTTGGGAATTTGCTGTAATAAATTTCCCTCCTAGGAAATTATCACCTCATGCTGGACAGATATCTTCAGTAAGACCAAATCATTTTCTTAAACAGAATATTAAACGTCAAGTAGGATATTCCTGGCATAGTAACATTATATACTGAATTACATATGAACATAAGTAATAGGATATCTGAATCCAGAGGTTGTACTAAAAACTGAAATTTTGTCATTGCTGTGGTAATTGCTTGAATAGGTCCAATCATTTATGAAAATGTGTTGGATGGAAGGCTTTTGTACCTCTCCAGTGTGTGTCACTGAAGAATCTCAAGTATGGAGAGATTTGGTCTCTCAAATGCAAAGTTTTATCTCAGTCAATTTCATGTAGTAAACATGAAAACATGGATGATCCCTACTGCATTCAAATTGTAGTCCATGGACCAGTTTGTGAGGCTAAAGAAAGAATGATGATTCAGGGTTTAGATACCTCTATAAGAGTACAACAGCGATTAGTTTGGGTAGTTACAGAAGTTGCCAGTTAAAACAGATCTAAGGAATCCACCAGACGTATGCATGCACTGATCATTTAAGTGACTATTTCAAATTACTCTAGCTGGACCAGGTATGGTGGTGCAGACCTGCAATTCCAACACTTAGGAGGTTGAGGCACAAGGATCACTCAGAGTTCTGGGCCAGAATAGGTGACAAAATTGTTCAAGGCCAGCCTGAACTGGAAAGTGAAACCCTGCTGAAAAAGAAAAAAAACAGAAAAGAACAGAAAAGAAAGGAAATGAAAAGAAAAATAAAAGGACTAGCTATGAAATGTAGACTGCATTTCAAAATTTTGTCTAGCATTTCCTTGCAGTGAATTCTCTTTTCTGTAGCTGTGAAAAAAACAGACCCTTCAGGATCATAGTGGAAAGATGGGCCACTGCCATGGGAGAGCTTCAGATTCCCATCCTGCTGCCCCAAATTTCAGAAATTCTGGTACAATGCATCTTGAAGCCAGTTCTTGGTAGATTTTTCAGAGAACTGGAATACTGTATTGCTGTTGTTCTCCAGTTTTAGGTTTTAGGGACAGGATTTGTCAACCCTCTTAATTCTTGGTGCTGAAAGAGGCCTCAAAGAGTAGTAACTTACTTTTTAGAGAAAATTAAATGAAGAATCCACATTTACAGTGATTTTCTGCCACGAGAGATACTAATGAAATAAAAGTTGGAAATGCAAAAATGAATATTTCACAAATAGGCTGGAGGATTCCAAGGGAGTGAATTAAAATTCAAACTAAATTGTAACTGTAGGATGAAATAAAGAGTTATTTTTACAATTTATGTTTTAAGTCCCTTACTAAAATACTTTTATTTCTTCATGCGGTAAACCTCTAATGTTTCCTCCAGGTACACATAAAAGGATTTCAAAAGTTTTTAACAGCTCTCAATTTCCCAGTAAGTAATAGGAAATAATATTGCAACATTTATTTAAGTTTTGAATCTAAAATGTCTCTGCCATGTAGAAGCAAACTCTTGCTGCCTTGGAGGTGAAGTTATACATAACTGTGGAGAGTCAAAGGAAGCTTAAATTCAAGGGGAAAAGGGCCTCAAAGCAAGCATTCATGGCATATTGATTTTTTTCACAATTTCCATTCCAATTGATCCTTGTAAGATACTTATTTTTATACATGCCAGGACAGGGTGCAAAATCATTCCTTTGACTTATAAATAGGTGTTATCTATAGCACACAAAGCTCTTAGAACTGTGACCAATCATACAAAATTGAATGTTCTGTTCATTGCTTCTCGTTCCCCTCCTGTGATCCGAGAAGTCTCAGTCTGTCCTTCACATGATTATCTTGATGTACCCATGGCTTAATCAAGTTGTATTTTTATCCAACCAGCCTGGCAGACCACGTGGCAAGTTTAAGGTCCTACATCAATAGTCTCTCCTCCATTTTTAGGCTATATCCCTGGCCCTGCTGATTGGAATCAAAATGTTCTCAATGTTTTTTTGTTAATTATGCAGTCTAATCTCCATTCTGTTCCATCACAAACCTCATCCTCTATCATGAGTTCATGAAATCAATATTCACAATATCCAATTCCATATCTTTTCAAAGCCTGCCCTTTTTTATCCACCATACATTTTTCCAATGCGTCTTTTTTTTTTTTTTTGTATTTGGAACAGGGTCTCACTATGCAGCTCAGACTCATAGTGATTCTCCTGTGTTCAGCATCCCCGCCCTGGGATTATAGGCATGTGCCAACACACCTGGTCTCAGTGGCTGTCTCAACATGCCCAAGGGCTGGGCTTGCACTACGTGTAATACCAGAAATCAAGCCCTGGTCCCTGCACTTACCTAAGCAGGCACTTAGTCCACTGAAGTATCTCAGTGGCTATATCAGTCAGGGTTTTACAAGAGGAACAGATATAAGATATATACAAATGTATAAGAAATTCCAAGATTGGCTTAGGATGGTCAGCCATAGAGTCAGATGAGGGAGTTTTCAGAGGGTGTCTGTACACTGGAGACTGAAATATTCAATTCAAGGTCTGAATCCCACAGCAGTGTCCTGTGCAAGTCTGTATCAGGAGACCAATGGATTTGTGATGGAAGGCTGATGAGTCTACTCCAGAAGCCTCAAGGATCCAAAGCAGAAGCCAAGAGCCTGTGCTAGAGCTAGGAGATGACATCCAAGCTGGAGGGGAAGACTGGATCTCCTTCAAGAAAGAATGAGACCTTCCCTCCTTCCTCATTCTCCTTTAAGTGATGAGTCACTCTAGGGTGTGACCTCTACATCCTAGGGTGTGGAACTGCTGAGACGGTTTAGTTAAGCTCTTCGCTTCTCAAGATGACACAATCAGCCAACCAGTACACCAGCCATGAGGCTTTTGTGGAAGTCTAGAAATGCAGATATTCATTCAAATATGCCTTTCTTGCACTAGGCATGAAACAAATATTAAGAGAATATTCTGGATGGAAGTTAAAATTTTCAAGGAATATAGGCAGAATTCCCTGTAAAAAGTGGCATTTTAAATGAGTTTTACAGACTGGGGAAACAGCTGGGTGGCCTAAGTGCCGGCCTGGCAAGCACAAGGACTGGGTTCATTCCCAGGCACCACATGCCACACTGGGCTAGAGCCAAGCAGGCCAAAAAACCAGGCGCGGTGGCCCATGCTTGCAGTCCTGCTGTTGGGAAGGTTGAGACAGGAGGATTGCTATGAGTCTGAGCTGCATAAGGAGACCATATATCAAATCAATCAATCAATCAATACATGCTTAAAAAGAGTAAGATAAATAAAATCGAGTTTAATTGTGAGATAGAATATCATTTTTTTAAATTTTTAAACAAGAAAGTATGTTTAGTTTCCATAGAAAATCAGTCTATATCAATCTCATTGTGTTGTACCTGGATCTTACTATGCTACCCAAACTGGCATCAAATTCCTAGGCTCAAGTGACAGTTCAGCTTCAATTCCCAAACAGCTGGGACTGTGTGAATGCTTGTAGATTTACATTATTTATACAATGACATATCCATTAAAACATTAACAAAATTTCAAACCAACTTTAACTTCCATAAAACCGATTCTACTATCTTAATTAAAATGGTTAGAGTGCAGTCAGCATGTTGAAATGCCTGAGTTAATCATCTTAAAAGAAAGAAAGTTGTGCTTAATGTTTTCAGAAGCATCACTCCATGACTGTCTCACTTTTGAATGTCTGGTGAGGCAGCACAGTACAGTGTAGAAGCATAAAGCATAGTAATCCACTCAGTTCAGGGAAGCATGGAAGCTAAGAAAAATAACAGGGGGCGAGGGCCAGGGAGATAGCTCAGTGGCCTCAGCACCTGCCTGCCAAGCACAAGATCGGGAGTTTAATCCTCGGTACCACAAAAACAAAAAGAAGGAAAGAAGGAAGGAAGGAAGGAAGGAAGGAAGGAAGGAAGGAAGGAAGGCAGGCAAGCAAGCAAGCAAGCAAGCAAGAAAGAAAGAAAGAAAGAAAGAAAGAAAGAAAGAAAGAAAGAAAGAAAGAGAAGGCAGGAAAGAGTTGGGCACAAGACTTGTCCTTCAAGGGTGCACCCCACAGTGACCTACTTCTTTCAACTAGTCCTATCTCTGAAATTTTCCAGCTCCCCTCAGTAGCGTTTCAAGCTATGAAACCATCAAGAGATGAGTTTAGAACCCCCATGAGTCAGTCACTTCTAAAAGGTCCCACATTTGAATGTCAGTTCACTGGGGAATATGGCTTCAACACAAGAGCATTTGGGGAAAATTCCTGATCCAGCAAGTGAGAAAATAAGACAGTGAGGATCTAGGAGCACATGGGACAGGATCTCAAAAGCACTATTCATCTCATCAAACCCTTCTCTTCAATCATCGCATGGTCCTCAGAGACCTCTGATAGTGAGGGACTGACACCCAGAGCTAGAATCTGCAAGAGAAGCTTCTTTCTTTGGGGGACTTCTACTGCTTCTCAGAACAAGGAGCCTGCCACTAGGTCACTGTCTTGTCTAGACACTGCCACATCTGTTCCTCCAGGTAACAGGGAGAAGGAGAGGCTGAGACCATTTGGTATCACTTACACCTCAGGTATTGGAGGGAGGCTGAGACCTGTTGCTGCCAAATCATCATGGTGTCTGAAAACTGAGTTGAGGAAGACACGGGCTTTAGGGAACTAATTCATCTCAAATCTAGTGTTTGAATATGTTCTCAGTAATCATTTGGATTGAAAGTGTATTCAGTATCCACAATACAAAGTTTTATGTTTAGTGGGGCAAATACATAATGGGATAAATATGAATTTCAAGGGGTATGGGAAGATTAATATCAAGGATGCTAGCATATATAGGAATTGGTCACTTGAAACTTATAGTCATCTGCAAAACATTTAGACTAGGAACACTAGATATATCTTACTGGCTATTATTTGTTTTGTCTGTACAAACACTTCTAGTTAAAGGTCTGCACACAGTAATGTTCAGTAATATTTTTTGAGTGAGTGGGTAAATGGATATAGACTCTGTGTATTATATACCTGAATTCTTATATCATAGATTTTCAGGCATTCAGGTTTGTCAGAATATATGGAAAAGTAATTTGAAAAGCTACAATTATATTACCATGAATGTTGGGGCCAGAAGCACAGAAAAATGCCCTTTGAAGACTTTCTTAATGTCAAGTGAATTAGAAGCATTTCAGGCTGCATAAGAGGCATTTATGTCCTTAAAAGGCATTAAGTTCTTTTAAGGAGTACTTTTTGAATATCTGGTTCCAGAGTCTATGTCAAGTTCTGATTGCATAAAATAGAGAAAAGCAATGTTCCTTTCCAATAAAGTCCTTAGAGAAGTAAATAGAATTTCTTTTACATAAAATTTGTGCTTAAATTATATTTTCATCCACTTCCTGAAGCTGCTGGTGCCAGGATGAGTTTGTTGCACTGTTCTCACAAATTTCACAACACATTCACAATTTCTGTAGTTTACATTATGATATCGCACATAATGAAATACTTCACAGAAATACTGAAAATAATGGGGAAATGTTACTTGCTATAATATTGCAGCTAAAACTTGGAACTGAGGCAAATGACCATCAACTGAGGAAAGGATAAAAAAGATGCGATATTTTTATAAAATGGAATATTGCTCAGCTACATAGAAAGATAAGCTTGAGGATTTTATAAGTAAATGGGTGCAACTAGAGGTCATACTCATAAATGAAATAAATCAGACCAGCATGTGCAAACACTGTATTGTCTCCCTATTATAAAAATCTGAAAGTAAACAAAACCTGAAAGTTACAATAGATACAGTACATGGGAAAGAAACTGCTTAAAAGTGGACTAGCTGGGGCGATAGCTCAACAGTCTAAGCACCTGCCTGGCAAGCACAAGGAATCTGAGTTTGATCCCTGGTACAGCATGCTGTAATGGCCAAGACATCTGGGCACACTGTTATGGCCCTGGAATCAGACATGGTGGCACAAGCTCGTAGTTCCAGGACTGCAGAATATGAGAGAAAAGGATCTCTATAACTCTGAACTGCATAGTGAGACCCTGTATCAAATAAATAAGTTAAAAAAAGAAACTGCTCAAAAGGAAAGAACAATTAGAATGAGAAAGAAAGGAGAAAAGAAAGAAGAAAGGAAAGGAACAAAACATGTATATGTACACAAGATAGCTAGGATGGTTGTACCACTAATTTGTGTTGGTTTTTTTTGAAAGGAGCGTTTAATGCTTACAATTTTTATTTTGACCAATTTTATGTATTCATATCCAATAACCTGAACTGCAACTTTGAAGACAACAGTGTGCAATATAACAGCCAGTATCGAATTCTTATCATCTTATGTTTTGAAATTCTGTATCATTTCTAATGTTTTCATCTATTAGTTTTAAAATTCTCTTTAAAATTTAAAAAAAAAAAAACATTTCCAGTCTGCATTCCAAAGGATGTGAAAAAGTTACTCCAACTGGTGCATATGAGGGAGGGAAGGAACTAGAAGGAATCAGCCTTGGAGGCAGGCAAGCAGTGAGCTGTTGAAGAAGCCTTAAACATGTCGCTACATCTCACAGCTTGAGTCTCTTACTTGACAGGCGATCAGATGCATGAAAGAAATAATACAGATAGTTAATGAAAGGCTGTGAAATTTGTGAGAACAGTGGAACAAACTCACCCTGGCACCAGCAGTTTCAGGGAGTGGATGAAAACATAATTTAAGCATAAATTTTATGTGAAAAAAATTCTGTATGCTGTACAGAAAATAGATACAAGGAAAACAGATGGGAAGCTAGAAACACATTTTCAGTTTAATCAGA
>PVKN010027837.1:0-13417 GCA_004027915.1 Capromys pilorides
TTAGAAGCAGCACACAAAGACCATAATGACAGGTATTCCAAGCAATGAGAAATGCAAAAGAAAACAACACTCAGATTTAATCTCACCCCAGAAAGAATTGTTAATATCAAGAAGTAAGTCAATAAAAAGTGCTAGAGGGACTGTGTAAAGCAAAGAAGCCCTTTTCCATTGTTGGTGGGTGTTCAGACTACTACAATAGCACAGAAATCAGTATGGAGATTCCTTAAAAAGCTATGGTTGGAGATCCCATTCTAGCCAGCTTTTCACCTTCTGAGTATTTTTCCAGAAGAACCAAAAACATCATACTAGAGTGACACACAGGTACCCATGTTAATAGCAGCACAATTTGTCATAACTAAATCCTGAAATAACCCAGATGCCCATCAACTGAAGAATGAATATAGAAGATGTGGTAGCTTTTCTTCTTCTGGCTCCAAGCACTTGGCCGCTATTGTTTACAGTGCAGTTATGGCCCCAAAATGGCACAGAAACAGCATCAAGAAACCTTGGTCACAAAGATACAAATCTCTGAATGGGGTAGATCCAAAGTTGCTTAGGAACAGGCATTTTGCCAAGAAGCACAACAAGAAGGGCTTCAAGAAGATGAAAACAAACAATGCCAAGGCCATGAGTGTATATGTTGAGGTCATCAAGGCCCTCATCAAGCCCAAGGAGGTAAAGCCCAAAATCATTCCAAAGGGAGTAAACCTCAGGCTCACTAGACTTGCCTATATTGCCCAAGCTTGGGAAGTATATCTGGGTCTGCATTGCAAGGGTCACAGGCTGTTGTGGTTTGTATCTAGTTGTCCTCCCAAAGCCTCATGTAAATCATGGGGCTATCAAGCGTGAGGCTCAAGGGGTGGGACTTTAGGGGGCATGGCCAAGAGAGGCGTGAACTATTAAAACTGACAGCACACACTGTCAGAGGTTCCCCCCCACCCCCCACCCCAAGGCAGCGGTTTTGCACAGAGGTATGGAGCAAATCATCCTGGTCATGGCAGCGCCCCAGCTCTTCCTCCAGTCCTTATAAAATGGGGGCAGTGTCTTGAAACCTCCAGGAACTGAGAGCTAAATAAACCTTTCCTCCCCTAAGCTTGTGTGGTGGATATTTGTGCCAGCAATGACAGAATAGTAACTAAAACACAGGCCTTGCCAGTCAAAGGCCCAGGCTCTAGCTTCGGCTCCAGCTTCAGCTCCAACCCAAGCTCCCAAAGGTGCCCAGGCCCCCAAAGATGCCCAGACCCCCATGAAGGCTCCACAGTAAAAGCCTCTTATCTGCTGATGTAATAACAGAAGGACTGGTGTGACCCCTGGGGTACTATCTGTGGGGCCTGGTGTCTTCCTGTGCTCTTTGTACAAATAAATGTGAGGCAGGAAAATAATGTGATATTTTTACACAATGGAGTATGATTCAACCATAAAGCAGGATAAATGTGGCTTTTCTGTCAGTAAATGGGTGCAACTAGTGACATCCCTCTTATGTGAAATAAATCAGACCCAGGGAGTTACTGAGTTGAGGAGAAGGATTGGAGAGGGAGTGTGGTAAAGAGATTATCTATGGATGTAAGCAGGCTGGCTTGGACAACTGTACTGTGGATTTTTTGCTGCTCTATGAAAAGGAACACATGATGCTTAATTTATTTTGTCTCCTTTTTCAACTGTTAGTTTTTCTCTTCTTAATGTCTTTTACATCTCTTTTGTTTATTCTTGAAATTTTGCATGTAGATATCTGGTAGTACGAATAACTGGTTGGAAAACAACACTATGTACTACAACAAATACAATGCAATTCCTATTACTTTTGTTAAGTGAAATTCTGTATCACATAATTTTTTGTTTTAATACTATTTTTACTCTCTTTGAAAAATAAAAAAATTGAAAAAATGAATAATAGTTATAATAATGAAAATAAATTCCAAAAAAGGAAGAGTTACTTCTCTTTCTAGGAAGACAAAATTAAATTTTCTGGTATTATAAAACATGCCTGATATACCTTTGAAGGTAGCAATTTGTACCATACTCGTGTCTTGCTTTTGGGAGAATGTAGTAGTCAGGGTTTTACTAGAGGAACAGTGTAGATTTTTTTTCTTTTCTTTTGATTCCTTCATTTTATATCCTTTCTATTGTCCCAACATTTATTGAAAATGCTATCAAGTATGCTATAGCAACAAGTTCAAAGTAATAGAGTGTCTTCAGGAGAAGCTCAAGCAGAATTTCATGATTGCTATTTCTTTCTCTGTTTTCCTTTTCTCTGTTTGACCTGTTCTTCTTTCCTTTCTGAGCCTTTGTTTGTAACTGTACCTGGAATTATTGGTCTCCAGTTTGGGTTGCTAAGGTCCAACTCAGTTTGAAAATTTACAAAGAGTGCTCTTTGAGTATATGATGAGTCTTGAGACTAAGACTATGGCAAAAGATATAGCCATTTAACTAAAGTTCCCTGATGATCAGCTTCAGAAAATTTTGGTAAGAGAAGATGCACAGCTAATGTTATGGCTGTGATCTTCACCTTGAAAGAATGGAGTGACATTGGGCAGCTACTGCTTGGAAAACTGTCCCTATATGCTCATTCATTGAAGAGTTAAGCTGTCATTTGGGGCCCTTCCTGTAGCCAGTGACAAAGATCTGATATTGGCCCATAGGTATATTGCAGACTGCTTTTAAAATAGATTTGTTTCACCAGTGGAGAAATGGTGATAGCTTTTTTTTTTTTTTTTGTCTTCAACTTTCTTTTCGAAAGAATTTTATGACATTTGAAAGATATTTTGAGGACTGGCCGGATAGCTCAGCAGATTAAAGTGCCTGCTTAGGCAGACGCAAAGACAGGGGTTCAATCTCCAGAGTGCTGTGCTGGTCCTGCCCCTGGGGCATGCTGAGAGGGTGATCGAGACTGGGAATGATGTCACTGGCCTATAATCCCAGCTCTTGGGAGACTGACAACAGGAGGATAACTATGAGTCCAATCTGTCTAAATACATTCTAAAAAAAAGATATTTTAAATAACTTACCTTGATTTATGGGTTCAATTAATGCTCCTTTCATTCTTGTCCCTTCATTTGTTTGTTCATTCATTCATTCATTCATTCATTCATTCATTCATCCATTCATTCATTTTTTTTATGTATTTAGTACAAGGTCTACAGGGTTTCTTTACACAGATCAGACTCAGTGATCCTCCTGTGTTCAGCCTCCCAAGCACTGGGATTACAGGCATGCACCACCTGGCCCAGTCTCAGTTGGTGTCTCAGCATTCCCTGGGGCAGGGCCAGCATGACATGCCAGGGATCAAACCTTGGTCCATTTAGTCTGCCAAGCTATCTGGCAGGCCCTTCTTGTCTCTCTTTTTAAAGATATGCTTCCCTTATTTATTTCTAGGGTGATTTTTCCCTCTCATTTTTAAAAAAGATCTGTGCAATACATTTTGAGATGAAACTTGGTGAATTTTTCTAATAAATTACAGCATTGATTCCTCAATATTTACTAAAGACTAGTTCTTTAAGTTATGACATATGATAAGCCCCAAATGGCAGTGCCTCATTGTTGACTTAGCTTTCGAACTTCTATTTTTCAGAGAAAATATATTACTGTAAATTGTAAATAGTCAATACTAATTATACTGTATGTAGATCTCTGACTGTTAGCAATGTCATCTTTGAGAGGCAGATAAATATAGTTTATCTACTATATTAGGTTTGCACAAAACAAAACATGTCTGAGTAAAAAGATTCTGTTTTTTTGTGTCCTTGTTAAAAAACATAAAATACATGCTACATCCAGCAGTTATGCTTGAGAAAAATAACTTTTGTGTATTAAGGTGGAGTGCATAGCATTAGCCACTTTTCTTTTTAAAGTAGATAATTAAATTCTTTTTATGAATTTATAAGGCAATTAAAATTCATTGGAATTTTAAAGATCCAGAATAAACAAAACAATCTTTACAAAGGAAAAAGTTAGAGGGCAAACATTTTCAAGTTTCTAATTTATTATACAGCAATGACAATCACAAAGATGTTGTACTGGCACAAGATGGATGTGTAGATCACTGAAATATATATGACTCAATAATTCCATTCCTATGTGTATGCCTGCAAGAAATAAACATATGTCCACAGAAACACCTGTGCTTAAATTTTACTGAAAGATTCGTCTTCTCCCTCTTCCTCTTCCTCCTTCTGTATTTGGTTTTGCATCTAGGGCCTTGCACATGCTACATCCATGCTGTACCACAGATCCAGCTCCAGCTCTTCTTTTTTTCTTTGCACAGTATTAAAGTCGATAGCATCTGATATTTCCTGCAGCGATTATTCCTAATAACTTCTCTCATCAGTATGTTTGTGTCCCTCTCAAATTTGTTCATCAAAATCCTAACCTACAAAATAATGTAAGAGGTGGGGCCAATAGGGAATTTATTAGGTCACAAAGACAAAACTCCCTTGATTGAAATTAGTGCCCTATGATAGATGCTGAAGAGAACTTATTTATCCTTTTTATTATGTGGGAACATGAAATTTCCATCTATTAATTAGGATAAGCATCTTCATTGAACAATGAACCTACTAGCAGTTTGATGTTGACCATTCCAGACTCCAGATCTTTAAAAAGGTGTTTGTTGTTTATAAGTGCCCCAGATTATGGTGTTT
The DNA here is from genome assembly GCA_004027915.1 of Capromys pilorides. NCBI lineage: Eukaryota > Metazoa > Chordata > Mammalia > Rodentia > Capromyidae > Capromys > Capromys pilorides. Next base: position 4,638 of record PVKN010027837.1, read on the forward strand.
TATTATAGCACCATGAAGGAACTAAGAGTAGCCAGAATCTGGATACACCTCATCTGTTCATCAACTAATGAGTAAAGAAAGAGTGCTATGTGCATTCAATGAAATGTTATTAAACCATAAAAAGAATATGTATGCCATTTGTATGCCATATGATAGGTGAAAGTTGAAAGTATGTTGCTAAGATAAAAAATGCAGCCATAAAAGACTACATAATATGACTCCCTTCATTTGAAATATCTAGGCAAGGGATATTTAGAGACGGAAAGTCAGTTAGTATCTTCCTACAGCTAAGCATGGACTGAGTTTATAGTACTGATAGCTAAAGGGCATGGCATTTTTTTTAGAGATTATTAAAATATTCTAAATTAGACTATGGTAATGGCAATTTATGTTATAGGTCTGTAAATGTACTAGAAATCATTTAATTTTATACTTTACATGGATAAATTATCCATCCATGCTCCCAGATGCAGGCCTTCTGGGCTTGAGTCTAAAGGACAGGTCCTATAACCTTCAACAGGCCTTCACTTCAGCTCCATTCTCTCCAAACCTCAGCCTGGAAGCCATCCTGCCTGTCCAAGGACCTGCCAAAAGAGCTCTCTACTTGTGCCTATGGAGACAGGCCTGCAGACCTCAGCCTGTGATTTTGAAGTTCCCTGTAACCTAGCTCTAGCTCACCTCAACTAGAGCAGTCTTTCCCATCCAGGGACTGAGAAGCCAACATGCCCTTTTATACCACTTGAGATGGTACTGCAGCCCTGCAATAGACCTGTAATTGATTCCAACACCATTTACCTACTGTCTAGACCAAAGCATCAAGTGACTCCACAGGACCCTTCTTGGAGATCCAGAGCAACTAAATCTGTTGTCACTCCTGGTTTGCCTGAGATTTTCTAGCACTAATTCTAATGATAAAGAGAATTGTGCCTTCCCCAAACATGGTACTAATAATGCCATGTGCAAACCTGCCAGAAGCCACATGACTTGATCCAAACCCCTCTCAACTGTGATATAGGAGGAAATCCTATAAGTCTCAAAGATCTTTACTGAAATCACTAAGTAAACACTAGAAAAAGGTTTGCTCCTTCAAATGTACAGGTGCTGATACAATTCCACGCAGATCATGAAAAATCCAGAAAATATGTCACCATAAAGGGAAACTAACAAAATATGAACTAACAAAATTCTCCGCCCAAAATGGAGATCTATAAATTACTTGACAAAGAGTTTGATAGTTTAGAGGGACAGGCTAGAAAAGGGCTGCACTGCTGTGATTGGAACATTAAAGAATATCCTGGTGAGAACCCAGAAAAAGAACTATAGGGAAATGACACAATTTCTTACAGGTTATTTACATGGCTATAATTGAAATACTGGTAGAGATATAGATAGTGAAGGCCATTCTGAAGCAGTCTCAGATGGAAATAAAGAATATCTTACTGAAAACAGTAGTTAAGGTCATATTTATTATAAAGTAACAAGTTGGTTTGAATTATGGCTGTGCCCTAAGACATAATGGGAAGCAGAATTTAAGAACAATTTGTCTAGGCTATCTGGAAGAAGAAATTTTTAAGCAAACTCTTAAAGGAGCTACATGACATCTTTTAGCTGCAGTAAGAGAAAAGTGATTTAAAGTGAGAATTTATAATTAAAAGAAATAAAAACATAAAAAAGAACATCTCCAGCTAGGCTGTGGAAGGAATAAACAAGTAAGTTCAAGAGAGAATTCGAAGGTTTCAAGTGGTTGATCCTTTGATAAGTAAATTAGTATGGATAGATTGAATCCAGGTTCTATTCTTCAAAACAGTGCAAAAATAACCTTGAAGGCATTTCAGAAGCTGTCCTTTACATCACAAACTTATGATATTAGGACCTTTAAGGCAAAAAAAAAAAAAAAAAAAAAAAAAAAAAAAAAAAAAAAAAAAAAAAAAAAAAAAAAAAAAAAAAAAAAAAAAAAAAAAAAAAAAAAAAAAAAAAAAAAAAAAAAAAAAAAAAAAAAATCACTGTTGTCAGAGTGTTTAAAGAATCTCTCTTCTGGATTCTGGTGCAGCACCCTTTGGCTGCCCCAGTCATTGCCCCAGCAACCACGTGAAGCTCTTGTTCGCCCCTCAGGAGGTCACAGATAATGCTTGGTAGTGTCTGCACCAAGCATTAATTAATTAATGTGTATGACCTATGGGACCATAGAGGCCTACCATTAAATTTCAAAGGATGCATCAGAAAGCCAATGGTTTGAGCTGAGAAGGGCTACAGTGTTGGTACCACTCACTGCAAACTCCCCACAAGAGCAAGGCCTGGCAGAAGTACAAGAATGGGGCATCATGGTTTGGATCTAGGTGTTCTCGCTAACGCCACATGAATTCAGAGACAGGGTTTTCAGAGGACTGGACCATGGGGACACTGTTATAGTTTATATCTAGGTGTCTCCCTAAAGACTCATGTAGTCATTTGGGTGGCTTCTAGAGTTTGTGATTAATTCATGATCCAGTGCTGGATTTTATTTTTATTTATTTTTTTATGTATTTGGATGTTTCAGGGTCTCACTACACAGCTTAGACTCATGGTGATCCTCCTCTGTCAGGCTCCTTGGTGCAGGGCTTAAAGGCATGCACCATCATACCTGGACTCTGTGGCCCACCTGGGGGTAGGGTTGGCATGGCATGTGGCACAGAGGATCAAAATGAGGTCTCTGCACTTGCCTGAGCTTGCCTAAGCAGGCACTTTAGTCTGAGGAGCTATCTCACTGGCCCCCGAGGCTGGAATTGTGGGTGTGAGTGCTATTGCTGCCCTGGGGTGGTAATCTGCACTACAATGCAAGGAGGGGAAATAGGCTAGCTAGCTGCTGCCCCTCCCTTTGCTCTTTGCTGTTTTCCACTGCCATGTGACATTCTGACTTGCAGCCAGTCAAGTATGGACTGAAACCTCCACAAACTGTGAGCTAAATCAGTCTTCCCTTTCTTAATTATGGGTGTCATGTGTTTTGTCACAGCAACAAGAGAAGACTAACCAAGACAGACACTGTAGCTGACTTGCTGTTGAGAGATAGGGCCTGCTTGGGGAATGTGGGTTGCAGAGGATAGGACTGGGAGAGTTGCGTCTCTATCTCATACCTCCTTGCACTCTTGTTCCTCTCATCTTCCTTACAGCCATGGCACCAGCAGCTTTTCTTGGCTCATGCCATTTGTGTCTTAACTTACTGAAAGTGGACTGAACATGGGCTGCAGCTTCCAAACTATGAAGCAACATAAGCTTCCTTAACTTGTTGTGTCCCTGTTTTGTCCCAGCTACTGTAGGGATAGATTAGAGGAACATTAACAAAATCTCAGGGCAAAACACAGACTACTAATACTATAAATTCATTATATACTTATCTGTGCCTAATGATTGTACTATCATCACATACTTACCTTGTACCCTGTACTTAAAAAAATGTCCTACTATATCCTTTAAGAAAATGTTACCATCACTTAATGCATGCTTAAGTAATCCTCAACTTTCCTGTTCCCTTCCCTAAAACAAAGGCTAAGACTCTGATTGGGGTACACTACCCCAATCAGTGAATTTATTATTTTTAGAAACCAGCTTAGCCCAAAACTATGAAGTACCCCTCAAATTCACCATGACATCTTGAGTGGAATTCCTCCTATCTTACAGCTCACGGATAGTAAGATAGCTCTTCTGCTTTCTCTGCATTTGCTGTACTTTAAATAAAATTTTGCTCTGCACCATATGTCTTAACTCCTCTATTTTCTGCTAAGAATATTCCTTCTTCATTCTCCACAGGAGCGAGAGCCAGGACCAGGAGAAAGGTACAGGTTTACTCAGAGAGCTCCTGCTGGACACAGATTACCAAGAAAGTGAAGTTATTGTGAGATAGAATACCAGAGAAGGAGATATATGATGGTTTCCAGAGCTATCGATGGGCACATAGTCTTTTTTTTTTTTTTTTTTTTTCAGTCTTTGGCTGCGAAGTGATTTGTGAATGTGTGAGAAGCTCCTGGAAGCCCACGTAAAATCTTCAAAGTACTATATGTGAAAGAATTCCAGAGTTCACTATGGGCTGTGTTTATAGTTTCAGCAGAGATAGCATCAGGACTGGAGCTGGTTATTGGGGGAAGAAATAGGATTAGAGGGCTGAAATTTTCAGCCCACTCACCACCTTTGGCGAAGGAAGAGAAGTTAAAGTTTGAGTTGTTCATCAGTAATCAACGATGAAATCAGTTATTTTGCATAATGAAGCTTCCATAACATTCCAAAAGATTTCAGGGAGTTTCTGTATTATTGAACACACATTAGGTGGTATGTGGGAGATGGTAGGGGTCCTTTATACTTCCTCCCCCATACCTTCCCCTTTGTATCTTTTCTATCTGGTTGTTGAGTTGTATGCTTTCTTAATAAATGAATAATAGTAAAATGCTATTATTAGTCCTCTGAGCCATTCCAGCTAATGATCAAATCCAAGAAGGGGATTTTGGGAACTTCTGACTTGCAGACAAGTTGAATTAAACTTGAACTTGTGTTGAATCCAGGAATGTAGTACTTGTGATTTGTCTTGGAAGTAGGGGGCAGTTGGTGGAACTGAGCTCTTAACCTGTACATCTGAGCTAATTGCAGGGGACGTCCAAGCTGAATTGAATTGTAGATGAACGCAGTGGGTGCTGAATAATTGGGTGGGTTGGAAAATGTTCACACATTTTGGTGACTGGAAGTGTTGTGTGTTGAGAGTGCAGAAGGAAAAAGTAGCTTGTCTTTTTTTCCCAGTGCATGTTGTTGAGGCTGAGAACATGATACTCCAAAGCATGGCACTTTGACATTCTGGACTGGAGAAACAGTTTCAGAATGAAGATTTCTTTGAGATTTTTCTATACCTGACTCAAAAATCTTCTTTGATTCTTTTTTTGTGACAAAGTTCAGGGAGGCTTTCTCTGAAATTGCCTTATCTTTCTGAAAACTAGATCCATCAAAGAGGAACATACTTATCTTTAATCATTATATTGAGATCTCATTAATGAGAGGATTGACCACTATAGTCTGAAAATCAGACACCAAGTTTTTAATTCAGAGGAACTTTGTCTCAGACTACAAAGCCAACTCTTTCCCAAAGCCAACTTCAATAAAAGTAATTTGCTACCCTCTAAAATTTACCATACCAAAGTCAGAAGCTGTTGACTTTAGCCTTTTACAGCTCAGCATATGGCTTTACTTTTTATACCTCATGGTTAAATTTTTCTGCTGGATGGATAACATCAAGGTAAAGCTAGACCTATATAACAAAAAATGTAACTTTTGTGTCTGATAAGTTCAGCCAAATCTCCTCAGGATATACCCTGAAACCATGTGCAGCTGTTTGTAGATCCTTTGACAGTGTCAACCATCTGGATGAGTCACGGCCATTGCTTGATCAGTTTGCTTTCTGTGAAAGCCTGAAAGAATGTTTTCTCTCTAGGTGACTTTCCTTAGGCACACTATACATCATTAATCACTTTCTTCTGTAGCCCCATAATCTCCTTGTATAGAAAATTTGGGACACCACTGAGTTATAGGATATTACAGTATAGGTTCTCTTATGTTCTGAGTCCTCACTGACGTTGAAGGGCTAGGGCCAGTTGTGCTGATAACCCACTACTATTATGGACTATTGGACTATATATACAGCTACTTTCTTTTAGTTCAATGAGAAGAAAGATTTGTACTAATAGTGTTTATGCAAAATATCAAGTCTACATCTTATACTCTGAACAAATACTATGAAGACAACAATATGCAATGTATTAATTATTGAACTGTCCTACTAACCTGTTGTGAAACTGTCTCATTGCTATTTCTCTTCATTAAAATTGATTTAAAAATAAAATAAAGGTTAGTGGTCTGGAAATGTTGATTTCTTAAGAAAACAATGTGACTTCATAGCCATGTGTGCAGTGTTAAGTAATAGCATGCACAGCCAGAGGAAATTAAAATTAAATTTAACAATTACTTTAGCTAAAGTCCCCAAGTGTTTACATTAAGGGAATTGTAGTGAATAATGGTCTATTGATTGTCTTTTACTTGCCATGTTTTAATCTTCTTTGTTTAAGTTCACACTTTGGTGATTTTTGTTGTGTCCTTATTTCCTTCCGTTTATCCTTTTTAGTAATATGTAAATAACAATGATTGCAAAACTAAAAAAAATTTGCTATAGCCCTGATTTACCACTTTCCTATTAATACAGTATTGAACCTCCAAGCATTTGGACCCCTTTGAATTTCTTTCTTTTTTTTTTTTTTTTGTGCAGGGTCTCACTACACAGCTCTGGCTCATAGTGATCCACCTGTTTCCTCCCTCCTAAGTGCTGGGATTACAGGCATGCACCACCACTCCCAGACTCCATTGCTGGCTCAGTGCACCTAAGAGGGGCTGGCATATGGAGCCAGGGATCAAACCCTGGCCCCTGCACTTCCCTAAGTAAGCGCTTAGTACGCTGAGCTATACCGCCGGTCCTGAATTTCATATTTTGTATGCTTCTTGTCTTTCTGTATTTTTCTCCTATTAATCTTCACATTTTTAGTTTATTTAAGCAGAGCAAATTATTAAACCTTGAGAGGAAACGTTGGAATATGCTCACCATTTCATATAATGGTTTCCTTTTATAAGCATATTTTCTGGCAGTAATTTCTGCTGTTGCAATGATTCAACCAACAACAACCATGTAATTTTGTATAGATCCAGATGTTAACCAGGAGGGAACAGCTAAAGGCTAGAGCCACAGCTGCCACAGAACTACCTCCTGGGTCACCCCTTCTCTGAGTGCATCATCTATGGTGACATCACTTTTTTTTAATGAGGAAGGTTAGTGTTATTTAGGGATTTAGGTTCCTTAATGTAAGTCCTTTTCATTTTATTATAATCAAATCACTTAGAGTATTTTTAAGCACTTTATCATTATAGTAATGCATTTATTTTTACTTAGAAACATTTACTTATCTTTAAATTTATTTATTTCCATCTGTACACTGAGTTCTAGCTTATTTAATTTTTTATTAGCACATGTTTGCAGTTCATAGTGTTTACATTCCTGTGGGAGTTGGCACATGCTTATAACACAGCTTAATTCTGTCATCTCTTTCCCCCCTTTCTTGCCCTCCCTCCATCTCTTGATTCTTTTCCCAATAGAGAAAGATCTTCATATTCCTATTATGTAGCTTTTATTTTGCTTCTTATTTATAATTTGGGGTCTCAATTAACATAAACCCCATGGTATTTAACCATGTGGGTCTTATTTATTAACTAAAGTATATCCATTTTCCTACACATGGCCCAAATTTATCCCTTATGCTAGAGTAGTACTTTCAAGATTTAACTGTTATGAATTATGCTATAAACATACTATAAACATGTGTATCACTCTAATATGATGTGTTTAACTCTTTCAGCAAGGTACCAAGAAGGGGAGCAACTAGTTCAAATGGAATTTCTATTTACTCTCTCAGGGTCTCACACCAGTGAATAAAAGGACAAAAGAAAGAAGTGAAAATGATATATTTGTTTATGTCTGCAGGATAATTTGGATAACTGTACTTCCAATTTCTGCTGGCCTTTTGAAAGGTGCCGTTAAGACTAAAAGTTTTTCTTTTTAATTTCTTATAACTTTTGGTTGTTGTTGTTTTGAACAGTTTTACACATTTACATCTGGTAACCTAAACAACTAATTTGAAGATAACTTCATGCAGCACAGCAAGCAGTGTTGAATACTGATCACTATCTTTAGTGAAATTTTGCAACATCTTAATGTTTTTTTCTTACTATTTTGTATTCTTTAAAAAAATTGAAAAAGGAATTTCTAGTTGTAGTGTTTTTGAAGAATCTCTGTACTGAGTGGTTAGACTAGTCACATTCCCTCCAATAATGTGGAAGCATTCTGTTTTCCCTAACCTTTTCAGCATTTGTTAATATTTGATTTTTTGATCATAGCCAATCTTTCTGAAGTAAGATAGAATCTCAGTGTTATTTTAATTTGTATTTTTCTAACGGCCAGCGATTTTGAATATTTCTGTAAGTATTTATTGGCCGTTTGTGCTTTTGTGAAATATGTACTTATTTCACTTGCCCATTTTTTTTTTGATTGGGTCTTTTATATTTTGAAAGCTGCTTTCTGGAATTGGCAATATCTGTGTGACTTTGGTGTGATATTTTTCTGTCTCCCAGTGTTCGACCATAGCATAACCAATGCCCTTGAATTAAATACCATTTATTGTAAGTATGTAGTATAATTTGTTTTCTTTTGATGAAACCCTAGTGGATGCCATATGGCAGAAGAAGGAACTTTGAATAACCAGGGAGATACCAAAGACAGAAATACCATTGGCAACCAAAGAAAACAGCCAGATGGAAGGCAGTAATTGGAGGCTATATTTCTAATTTAGTCTAATTTAGCTAATGACTTCTTTTTGGTCAAATGCATTGACACAATGACATTTCTGCTGTTTTCTGTTCCTTTATTCAGAAATGTAGAAGTCTGTACCACTAGTTATGAAATAGACGGTCATACTTCAAAATATAGTCAATTTTAGGTGAATGCTTTGATTCCATATACCTGGAAGTTTCTCTTGAGGTGGTTGTGTGTTATGAATGGCCTCTTAATCAAGTAATGGAAAGCTTATACATAGTTCCTATCAGGTTCTGATAAAATAAATTGGCCAGAGAAAGCAGCAAATGTCAGACACAAGATGAAGTGCTACTGCACAGTCACACACCAATTTGTTGTGTGTAATTGTGATTGTATTTGAAAAGAGGTGATTCCA
>PVKN010027838.1:0-13412 GCA_004027915.1 Capromys pilorides
GAGGAGGAGGAGGAGGAGGAGGAGGAGAAAGAAGAGAGGTTGGTACCATTTTTATCATCCTCAAATATTTCTCAGGGGTTAACTATGTGCTAAGCCATGTTGCAGATAAAACAAAGTATAAAGCAGAACGCTTACAGTGGAGTAGTTTCCACCACAGTCCAGAAAAAATAAGCCGAACACAAGTATTTATTCAAGCACTTAATTCTGTGCCATAGGTAACTTACAACTGTAGAAATTCAGAGAGAGGGACAGAAGTGAAAGCTGGAAGAAGAAATGCTTTGTGGAGACGATCCCTGGGCATGACTGGTGGGGAGACAGCAGGTCAGGAGGAGAACAGCAGTGGAGTCCAGGCCAGCAGCTGCAGTGAGAAGCCTCCCCAGTCCCCAATGGCTGCACACATGCTGAGCTTCCTGGGAAGCACCTACACCTCTCTCAACACAGCCCAGCTCCAGGCCTGAGTCCCAAGGGTCCTTGTACCTGGTTATCCAGCAATGAACCCAGTGTCCTCCAGAGGCACCCAAGGTGCTAGAGGGACAGGGTCTCTTCCTGCTTTACACCAGCCTGGAGCACAGTGCTGGAGCTGCAGGCTACTCACTTGAACTACTGAAGGAGTAGGCGTGTGCCTGAGGATCACAGGAGCTGGACAGTGAGCTCCTAAAGGAAATCTCTATGGCCTAGGACTCACTATAAGCCCGTGTTCCTGAGAAGTGGCCAGTGGACTATCAGTGTATGTGAGGGACAAAGTCAAAGGAGTGTCAGCTGGGAGCCTTCCTGCCCTGCCCCAGTGATGCAGTGGGCATCTCGGCCTTCATTGAGCTTTTGGATTCCTTTCCTCTTCTGCTCCAGAACCAACAAACTGAATTCACCCAGCCAAATCCCAGCTCAGTGTGTTGCGGAAACTCAGCCTCCTGACTGCAGCCTGCAGTGCCAGTGTGTGGAAGTGTAGGGTGATTTAGGCTTACCCTGGCCCAGGAGAAGGTCCTACTTACTGCTTGGAAATACCCTGAAGAAGTACGATTGCCTCCCCAGCTCCAGGTTCTGACCTTTTCCAATCTTCTGGACCACAGAGATTTCCTGGCTTAGGCTGGATGCTTTCATTTTCTCAACACCACACCAAAGACCAGAACTTGCTAAGATCTGAGGAGAAGCTTAAGGAGAAGAAGCCCTGATTGGTGCAGAAGTTGAAGGAAAAGGCAACTCTGACTCAGGGATGGCTGGAATGTGTGGCTTTTGGGGTCTGTCATGGTGACTAGGAAGGGGTCAGCTCCTGCAGGATCCTGGGCAGGGTACAGCATCAAGAATTTTCCCAGTGGGCAAAGGAGTCATTAATGAGCTTTGAGCAGAGGAGACACATGGCTAGATTTGTGTTTGGAAAGGTAACCACCTGCTCTGATATTTGTAGCTAAAAAGGGCTGCCTAGGTTAATGAATCACTTTTTCAGGTTCTGTCTTGTATGGACTCATCCATCAATACTCATCTCTAATTTATTATCCAGACACTTGAGCACTTAGATTTATGGGCTGAGAAAACAGTCAAGTGCATACTGGGGGTAGGGGAGCTGTGAGATCTTTGGACTTCAGGTAGTCAGTTTAACCTTCATTCCCAGGCTAAAATCTATTTTCTCCACAACATACTTGAATTTTTAAATTTTTTCATAGCATACCTGAAGTAGGTTGGTGTATATTTGTTCATTGCACAAGATACTTACTAACTCTATGCCTCAATCTATTTATTTATAAAGTAGGAAATACAACAGAATCTCTATAACGGGTATGTTATGAGGATTGAATAAAATGATATGGAGAAGAAATATGATCGTTTATTGCCATTTGGCCACCAAGACGGGGTCAGATTTGGAGTTTCCACTCTTCCATCATTTCACCATTGATTCTTGACCTTTCCATAGGCAAGTGAAGAATCCCTGGTTGTGTTTCAGTGTCTGTGAAGTTCTTGTTTATATTTCTTTCTTTCTTTCCGGCTGGATTCCAGGATGCCTGCAGGCCTGCTTGATTTCTTGGATGGTGTCTTTTCCCATCTAATTAGTAACTAACATATTTGCTAGGATTTAGGATTGGGTGCTGTCAATGAATTCCTCTAAGTAATTGTATGATGCCAATTAAACCAGGGGCATTTGAAAACCCAGTTTCTAGATTATTCTAAGGACTCAGAATTAAGTGAGTTATGGTAGCTTTATCTGGAAGTTCCCTGAAGCTTCACTGGCTCATAGGCATGGGCTTTGGGGAGGTGACTGGATGATAGAGGCATTATAGCTGACTCATTACAATATGGGGTCTGGTCAGAAGAGGCAGTCACTCGGGTCATGACCAGGAAGCGTGCACAGTGTCCCCTTTCCTGTGCTCTCTCTGCTTCCTTACAACCATACCACAAGCAGCTCTCTTCCACCAGGACCCTCTGCCATGCTTCCCTGCCTTGGAGTCAGCTGACTATTGTCTGAAACCTTTACAACTGTGAGCCGAATAAACCTGCCCTCCTCCAAGTTGTGTATGCTGGATATTTTGTCCTGGTGACAAGAAAAGTGACTAAGACATGGATGAGTAAATGGTGTTGAGGGCAACAATATGAAAAAGCATCTTGGCTAGTGTAGATCCACTGTTATATCATGCCCTGCATATATTAAGAGTCAGCCCAGTTAAGATGAGTCGTTACAAAATGATCTCACTTCATTTCCTAAATGCCCATCTTAAATCATACTGTAAAGCTTACCACAGTCCTGCAATGGCAGTTAATTCTGGTCAACTTGTCAGAGCCTTTGCTACTTGATAAACTACTGACTTGATAGTCATGATTTAAGAAAAGTAGATCTGCATGCTTACAAAATTTTGCAATTACAGGTTGCTTGACTCATAAAAGTATTCTTCAAGTTCACAGGAAAAGATTCACTGGAAGTAAATTTCAAGCCCCCCATTGGTTTTAAAAATATAAATTAGCTTATAAAAATACTTCAAGAATATATGCATTTACAAATAAATCAAGCTATAGGATATTGCTGTTTAAGTCCGAGAAGAAATGATAATAATAGGAAAATAAGTTTAAGACTGGGCGTGGTGGCACATACCTATAATCCCAATGTTTGGGAAGCTGAAAACAGGTGGATCACTACCAGTCTGATCTGTGTAGGGAGACCATGTAGACCCTGTACTAAATACATTTTTTTTTAGAGTATATAAGATTAATAAAGGGCTAAAAATACAAAAATGCAAGGAGGTGGAAGATGGGACAGAGAACCAAAGATGACAAGAAAGAAAGCTATTCTGGGCATGATCGTGCATGCCTATAATCCCAGTACTTGGGAAGATGAGACAGGAGGATGACTGTGAGTTCAAGGCCAGCCTGAATTACATTTTCTGTCTCAGAAAAGAAAATCTAGGAAAAAGTAAGAAGAGAATCAAGGAGGGATAAAGCCCCAAATAATTAAGGCTCCTAAAGACTGAAGTAAAATTTGTAGTTTTTGTCCGTAGGTTAGCAGGAGAAAGTCTAGAGCATCTGGAGAGACAGCACAATAGTAGCTGGTAGCTAAAGGAAAGAAACTTCCTAGGTGTCTATTGGGATTTGGCCTACTCAGGTCTGAGCGCTGGCTCAGTAAGGATGTTAGCTGTGAATGGCAGTGCCCAGGCCATGGGACTTACAGCTACATTCCAGCTAGTGCTACTCTTACACATGCCCCTGTCTCAGTGTTTGGGTTTTCCTCTTGGTTCTTTGCTGGTGAATTGGATCAACCTACAATTCAATACGATTTGACTCTTGCTTCCCACTCTTCAAAGTAATGTTCTGGCCACTTCAAGATCTTAGGTCCCCTGACTCTGACCATCTCGCAGGCAATATGCACTTTGATTAGTTCTCAATCTTTTGGTTCAGTTCTTAACCCTGGCCCTTTGTTTCTTGCTTTGGCAGAGTTCACATGGAGGCATGGAACAGCTCAATCACAGTGGGACTCAATGAAGCATCATGCTTAGATCGCAGTAGAACAGGTTAGAAACTTATGTGTGGTGTGATAATAGAATTTGAAAAATGGATTTTATGGGATACCAGGAGACAATCCCCATACTCAAATACACATTTACAGAATATTCCACATTCTTAATAACTCACTGATGGGCTGGTGAGATGGCTCAGCGGTCTAATGCGTCTGCTTAGGAAAACTTAGGCAACTGCAGGGACCGTGTTTCAATCCCCAGCACCACATGCTGTGCCAGCCCACCCCCAGGGCAGGCTGAGCAGGCCATAATATAAATAAATAAATAAATAAATAAATAAATAAATAAATAAATAAATAAAATAATTCACTGAAACACAATAATAAAAACTGAGAACTGTTTTTCCCTTGAAGTAAATCTCATCACCAGAGAAACAGTTTCTCCACCAGGCACATTCTCAAGTACACTACATTTGAGATGATTTGTAGATGATTTAAGGGCTGCACTCTAGAACTACTATTTACCACTTGTTTGGCCCTAGTCAGTTCACCATTTTTCTCATCAATGATCTGGAGTATATATAGAATCTATGCCTATCCATTTCATTGTTTCTTTTTTATTTGAATCATATACCACCCTGCACTTATGTTTAAAAAATTAATTACACAGATTATACAGAGAAGAGCAGACTTGACAACACTTTATGAAAGGCCTAGAAGCACAGTTCAACATTTGTGATACTCGTGTGGTACACAGCCATATCAGTGAAGCTTCCTGTCCCAGCCATGTCTGGTATATATACTCAATATGAGATACAATACTTTAAGAGAGGCACATGAGATGAGATTATGTGCAGAAGGGTTTGGACATAATGAAATGTATCTTTGGACAAAAACTGAAGGAACCCAATATGGTTAGCCACAACAAGAGAAAACTTTAGGAACACAGTACATTCATTTGTCTTCCATATTTGTCATGTATACAGTGAATTGTGTAATACATTACCCTTCTGAGTAGTACATGGCCCATCATGGAAAATGTACAAACATACACTGAATTCCCAGGTGTTGGGACTGAAAAGGATACCAGAGAATGCTAAAATTTTTCTCTGGTTGCCTAAATACTTAACGACCATTCTGCCATCTGATTTAGACAGATGATGGCTGGGATCACCCACCCTGTGTGTCCTCCATGTGTCACAGACTCTTATGTTATTCCCAACTCTACAAATTTCTGCATTTAGTTCTTGGTCCAAGTTTAAAGGAAATAAGCTCCAGGAAGTGCAGAGGCTCCTACTTGCCTGCTGCCTGCTGTAAAAAAAAAAAAAAAATGTAGAAGAATTCAAAAAAGGAGTTGAGAATAGATCTATTTACATGTTAATTTTTTTAAAGAAATACATGTCCCACAATGCACATTTGATTAAGAAAACAACTCTTTATTATGCAGACATCAATGTCTCTCTGAAATGTCTCACTAATGGTGTAAGTTTTATACTTGTCATTTCTGGCCTGAAACCAAGAAAATGGCATGGCCACTAAAAGCTCGCTTGTTACACAGCTGGTCTGACATTAATTAATGGGCTTTATTAGGCTAGGGGTCGGGAAGTCTTCCTCAGCCAAGTTTAGGACTCAAGGGTCAGGTGCCTCAAATGAAACTGAAACGTCATGATGTTAACTCCCCAAACTCTTGGCAAAGCACAGCTCTCTGTTTGGAAAGTAATGGCTTCATGTCTCTCATGAACAAGCCCCGATAGAGATCAAAGCAGTCCTTCCTCACCCCATTTTGATGAGTTAAGGGAAAATGAACCAGAAATGTGAGTATTAAATGCCCCTTACAACACTTATTGGGACATAAGTGCCAAGAAGAATGCATGGAACCAAACTACATGTGGGATTTTGTCAGACCCCAGCCCCATGGGAAGCATGGAGCAAGCCTTCTGACAAACTGAGACGTGCCTGGCTCTGCAGCTGCTGAGCTGCTCTGCTTGCAGTCTGTCTGTGGATCTCTTCATGGACTCGTGGTGAGGGTACCTGTGTTCTCCTCTTCAAATGGGCCAATTATACTCATCTGAAATTTGGGCTGGTATTCTGCTTTGAATCACTCATTTCATGAAATGCTTCTGCACAATTTGTAGATCTCAAGGGCTCCAGACTTATAAAGAATATCTGGCTTTGTTTGTGTGTTAATTTCTCACTAAAATCACAGCTTTCTCTCAGAGGGATTTCCATAACATGTATAACACTAAAGATGAATGCTCAAATTGTCTTGTAAATGTGCAGTAGACATCTCTGCATGTAAGACTATACAGAGTTTTGCTTGTTTGTTTTTACTGAGGTAAAATTCACACACTATAAAATTAGCTATTTTATAGTGAACAATTTGGTGGTACTTAGTACATTCACAATGCTATGCAATCTCCACCTCTATATTTGCAATTCATTTTCATGGCTCCAAAAGGACAGTCTCTGCCCATCAGGCTGGTGCTGCCAATTGTTCCTCTCCCCAGCTCCTTCAGCCACATTCTGCCTTGACTTTATCTATTCTGGATGTGTCCTGTAGGTAGAGATTTACGGTAAGTGGTCCCTGGCTTATGTCACATCACATAATGTTCATGAAGCTCATATTGTACATATATCAGTTCTCATTCATTTTTGAGGATTCATTTTGCAGATGAATAATGTGCTTATGTACCTACTACGTTTGTGTACATGTCTATCCTGATGGGCATTTGGGCTGTTTCTGCCTTTTGGCTGCCATGAGCCATGCTGCAGTGAACATGTGTGTCCACATTGAATTTGACTGAGCACCTGTTTTCATGCTTTTTCATATCTGGTTGGCACAGCACTCATGAACCCTGTGGACTGTGAGCTGCCCTCCTTTGATACCTAAAATTAATAAAGGGCTATACCAACCCTGCATGGACAGATCACTGAATTATCAAGCTTCTCGTTACTAAGTGTGTGGCTTACCTTATCAAGTAACGATCTCCGGCTAACTGTGTACTGACATGTAGATTGGGTATTGGACCACCCTTGTTCCACGACAAGTTGTGAGAGGAGGATGGACATTTGCATCAGTTTTTCTGTCCAGGTGCTTGTGAACAATTTTCTCTATTAAAAGAGGTCACGGTTTTCTCAAGTTAAGTGGAACACACAGAAAATTCTCAACTTTTCTTTCAACATGGAAAATGTATTCATTCACTAATCCACAAATATTTATTATATGATGGATGTTGTAAAATGTGCTGAGAAAAGGCAGGGAGTAAAACAGAAGAGCTGCTACCGAGTGCACAGTGCGTTCTAGAGGCTACTGCGGTGACCTCACCAGAGACATAATGGCATATTCTCTGCATACAAATTACCTAGAGAAATCCCCCTGTTGGATTTCTAAAAACCAAAGCTATTTAAAGCTTTGGATTTCTGCAGCTTTACTCTCAGTTCAGCTTTAGATTGTAGCTCAGTCTCATGAAATAAAGCTAAAAGATGGTAATACTTCATTTATAGTGACTTAGGTCTTTAAAAACTGCATGTGTGTTCTCCCTCTGGCACTGCTGTGTCCTCTGCAACAACTCTCCTCTCTGCAGTGCCTCCCCATACTGCCTGGGGCTCCAGGATCCCAAGACCAGTGCTGACACACAGCTGTCGTTCACAGGCTGAGCCACAGGATGCCACTGTTGTATTTTTGCTATGATAGACTTATATGAGCTGAACTGAATGAAGAGGGTCTTAAATGAAATCTGTTTTTTAAACAGGCACAGGACCACTACTTAAGGTTTAAGAACCAAATCTTATTTGTTACTTAGAATTAATTTTTAAGATCCCTTCACATCAGAATATGAGCATCACCCACCAAAGCTATAAGGGTCTTTTGTGAATTACATTCAGTATTAAAGTAAAACAAACTATTTGGTACAATTTTGAAAGTCTGTGCACCCACAGATACTCAGAACAAAGCCCTCTGCATGCTGAGTGCTCACAAGCGCATGTGCCCTCCACGTGATGTCAAGTGCACTATTAAATCCTAAGATGCTTTAAAAGTCAACAGGAACATATCACCAGTATTGACACTTTTCTAAAGTTATTTGTCTTTTAGCAGGACAAGTGTTTTCAAAATCAAAGTGTTGGGTAAATCAAGTTACAGTTTTCCTTTAACTTATCTGAAGATACTCTTTACGGTTGTGAGTCACCACTGATAGTTACAGCTGCCACTTTCAAACTTCTTCTTGACCTCATGCCAGGTACTCAGCAAGTCATTTAAGGTTTATAAATTGAAAATTTCAGGTTTTTTAAGCTTGCTATTAAGAGGCAAGCATTCATATTGTTTTATGAGTAACCAAATGGAAAAATATTCCTCAAGTAGAATACAATCTACTAAATGAGATGTGACCATGTTGGAGTATGTACCGTGGCACAGACCCTTACATCCCAATTATTTGGGAGAGTGGAACAGAGGATCACAAGTGTGACACCCACCTGGGCAACCTAGTGAGACCCTGTCTCAAAGTAAAAAATAAAAAGGGCTGGGTTGGTAGCTTGGGGGTAGAGAGCTTGCTTAGCTTGCACAAGGCTCTAGCTTCAAATCCCAGTACCACACATAAGAAATTAACTGTTTATGAATGTCCAGACTGTGCATGTAGGGAACAAATAAACTGTCAGCTCCCAAAGAGATTGCAGTCCAATTATGATCTAGTCATAAAAAACAAAGTATGGTTAGGAATCTGAAGTACTCAAACAATCACAAGTACTCAGTTGCAAAGATCAATGTTCTTGAGGGCAGGAGCACACAGGGGGCTTTGGAGGAAACACAGAGTGTGGCCTGCAGGCCCAAAGTTATCCCTTGGCAGGTGTGCCTATCCTTCATGCCATGCAGACAGGATGGTCCCTTTACTGTGCTGACTCAATAAGTCCTTGGCTTTTGCAGATTTTTAAAGTTCTTTGAACACGTGTTTAGCTGTAACCTTTAAAAACTGTTTCATTATTTATGTGCTTATTCAACCAGTGGAAGCCATGGAGAACAAGACCAACCTGGCCTGTCCTTGAAGCTTATGGTTCGCTAAAGATATCACAGTTATCTGCTCACCTGAACTGTTCTTCTGTAGCACTTGGGCCACTCAGCATCTCCCACACACAGGGCCAGTCAGATGTCTGAACAAAAGAGGGACACCATGAGCCAGAGGCAGAAAGTGCAGTCATCCTGCCAAGAGGTGCTGGGAGCTCAGATCAGAGAGGTGGAGGTGATGATGGGAGAGCAGAGACATGAACAGAGGAAAGGGCAGGAGGACACCAGTCACTCCTGCAAGCAGTCAGGGAGCAGCTTGGCTGAGGCTGGCCTTATGCAATGAGTCTGTCTGTGTGTTTGTGTCTCCCCCAACCCCATTTCTATGTTGCCCTGAGGGTATAGCACCAGTAGCTGGTAGCGTTTGGGAAGTGATTAAGTAACAAGGATGTATAAAAGAGACTCCCAGAGCTTCCTTAACCCTCCACCACGTAAGAGAAGGTGTCACTTAGGAATCAGAAAGTAGCTCCTCACCAAACACCAAATCTGCCTTGATCTTCAACTTTTCTACTTCCAGATCTATCAGGTTGATTTCTATTGTCTGTGATTTACTCTCCCGTGTTTTTTTTTATTACAGCAGTGCAAAGGGACTAAAACACCCCATGCTAGCTGCCTTTTTACAAGCCATGTGCCAGCCAGTTATGTGAAATACGCAAACCCACCATGCAACAAAGAAGTTATCAGTGACAAAGAACAGATTTACTGGAAGATCAAGTGGGGTGTCCCTTGGTCCATTCTATCTGATGATCTCAGCAACGGGACAGTCAACTGTCCACATATGAGTCACAATTCTCCCTCCCCACTCATGTGCCCTCAAGCCACAAGTCACAGGTCATGGAGAGTGGGGGCACCACTCAGGGAGTCAGTGTGACTCAGGAATAGAACACACACAAAGAGATGGGCTGAACCGCTATAAAGTAATAAATTTGTAACTTAACTAAAAACACCTTAATTCCAGATGTTAGTTGCCTAAGCAACAGAGAGGTTAAAACCTCAGTAAATTCTGGACAGTCTTATCAAAACAGAGCAGTTATTGTCTTACAACAGAGAACTAACACCCTCATTATTGGCAGGCAAACACAATTCAGCATGGAAAAATTATCAAGTCTATACAGAAAGAAAACAGAAAGCTGTCAGCTCAAGGTTCCAGGTCCACTACAATCAAGGTCCCAGTCATGAACCATTTAGAGGACAGAAGCCATATGTGCTAATCTAAGCTCTGCTCTTCAACTGTCTCTTTTTGAGCCCCAGCTGGCCCTTGTTACTGGTGGGACTTGTGAGGCCCCATTAACTGATGATCGTAAGACACCAAAAAGTGTGCAAAGAAGATCCTGCCATCACTACAGAGAAACAACAAACAAAAATTCACTGAGAAAGAATAACAATAAAGCTATAATAGGCTAATAAGAAATAGCTGTCAGCCAGCTGTTCAGATGAGTGAGAAATGGCTACACAGAGAAACCATGTTAGTGATAGAGTTTTAAACATCATTTTCTGTAACATTCATAGCGACCTTTAGAGACCCTGGTGTTCAGCCTAAGATACAAATTTTGCCAGGGGTTGCTGGTAGAGAGTCACACTACCACTGTCACTTTATGCTGCCTTACTCCAGCATTTGATTGATTTTTCTAGTGTACTGCCTGTGTAAATGTTTCTGTCACTCATTCAGTGACTTGCTCGCCCAAGTGATTTTGAGCACACTCTCTCTGCCTCTGGTCTCACATATGTGTATTCTTCTCCAGCCAGACTGATTTTTCTGCCCCTTATTCTTCACTCAGTATTCTTTCCTCCTTGAAGACCTAGGCCAGAGGATCAGCAACCCATTGATATATGCCCCATTTATGGGACACTCAACAAAGGACTGTGATGCCACCAGGGTCTTTATGTCTTTAGTTAGACAGACAGCTTTTTGAGGAAGGCCCAGGAGGACTGCAATTATTACTTTTCAAAGCACAAGAACCCACAACTCCACCTCAGGCTAAGATCTCATTGGAAGAAGAAGAGGGAGATAAAGAGTTCAAGGGCTGTGTGCTCATTAGCTGCTGATGTGTCCCACAGGGCTAGTGCAACCGTGCCTAGGACAGGAGACAGCTGTTTTTCACTGAGAGGGGCTCAGGAACATACACGGAGGAGGTTTTTCCCAAGAACTAAAGGATCTGTGCTGCCTCTGAGGGTGACACATCAGATGGGGAGGGAAGCTGGTGCCACAGCATTTGCCCTGCCCTCTGAGGTCCTGATAGAGGTGGGGCATGGACACAGTTGTAAAGAAGGTGCTGTCTATAGGGATGCGGCCCATCAGAAGTCAGATTCACCTCAGAAAAACATGTGCCAACCAAGTAGCTGAAGAGCTGATTTCATTCCTCTGCCCATCCCAAATCCAGTGAAGATTTACAGCCCAACACTTTGGGCCCTTTGTGTTCCACCAGCAAGGCCACCTCAGGGAGCTGGATGCCAGGACATGTCCAGACAGAAACAAAGGTTACTACCTATGCATTCACTTCTACCACCTGGGTCACCAGTATAGATTTTGCCAGATGTTATCATCTGGCAGCTTTTTATTTATATCCAGGTATAATCAAAGTAATTAAAAGGATAAATTTTGAATGTTCAGCCTGATACATTTTGACAATTGTATACACCCGTGCAACTACTTCAATCAAAATATAGAACATTTGAGGCTGGCCTACCAAGATTGTGTCTCAAAAACAAAGAAACAAACAAATAAAAAACACACAGTAAAAGACATATATATATATATATATATATATATATATATATATATATATATCTCACATATCTGACTTATAAGCCAACAGTGAAAGCTTGCCTATTTTCACATCTCATAAACAGTAATCAAAGATTTTGCCTTCTTTTGGTTCTAGTTTTCTTGAGCTCAACATAATGCTTATCCATGCTGCATAAAAATGGTTTGTTCTTTTTTATTACTGAACGTGATTTCCCTGTATGAATGAACTATGCTCACTTATCTAATCTCCTATTGATAAGCATGAGTCATTTCCATAATTTGCCTAATATGAATAAAATGCTGATGCAGTGATGGACTTATGTACATGCATGTATGTTTTTGTTTCTCCTGGATATGTAGGAATGCAATAGCTATGCTGAAGGTAACATTCATGTCTAACTTTCTAAGAAAACTGCCAACTCATTCCTCCAAACCATGGTATCATTTTACATTGTTGTCAACAATAAATAAGGGCTCTAATTGCTCTATATTCATCCCATATTTTAGTGGTGTCACTTTTTAAGGGTTATTTTGTCATTTGCAGCCAGTATGGCAGGTGTGGTGTGGAATCCCTTTGTGGTTGTGCTTGGCATGGTGACTGACGACAAGTGATGCTGTTGTCTTGATGACTCGTGATAGCCTTAGGCCTCCTGGCTTACAGATGAATCACTCCAGCCTCCTTCTCCTTCATATGCTCCCTTCTCTGTGTCTCTATGTCTTCACATGACTACCATGTAAAGATGTCAATCATTCTGTTTACAGTGACTCTAATCCAGTAGGACCTCATCTTCACTAATTACATATGTGATGACCCTGTTTCCAAATAAGATCACGTTCTGTGGTTCTAGGTGTGCTCAAATTTTGGAAAGTACATGAGTCAACCTGGTATATCACCCTCTAACACAATATTTTGAATTTATCTTGTTTATGTTCTAAGCCACTCTCCATGCAAATGCTACTGCTATAGCATTTCTTTTTTCTTTTATAAATCAAGAACTAGAACAGTGCCAGGTTAAGACACTAAGTAGCCACTTACTAATTTGATAAATGAGTAGATAATGGGATATGAAGGCAGAACCCGGCATGGAGGCATCAAGGGATGAGCAAAGACTGAGCATTTCCAGGACTGAGCGCTAGAGGCTCAAGGTTGATAAGGGAAGGAGACAAAGAGAGAGCCGTGAAGCCAGGAGAGGAGGAGGGCATCATGCTGCTTTGAAGTGTGGTAAAGGAGGTGCTTGAAGGAGAAGAGAGCTTGATCCATGGTGGATGGACATGCTGAGAGGAGCAAGGACTGGGCATTTAGCCACATGAAAGCACTGATGACCTCGACAAAGTCACAGTGGTGGTGTCTGAGGTCAAAGCCAGATCCTATGTATGTAAAAGTCATCTGGTTAAAAACACACAGAGCTGAGAACAGTGCTTGCTGCTGGACTGTTAGAAAAACTAGTGTCATGGTTGTTTGTTATTTGACTGTGTCTCCTTTAATGTAACTATTATGTAACTGCTTTAATAAAAAGAAAATAACCCTAAACCATCTGTAATGAAGTAAAAGAGAATTATCTGGAATTTTTTAGGGATTACCTTTGGTTTTCTAATTTTATTTTTACTAGCTTTGCTTATCTATCAAGATGTTCATGAAATTTTGGAACTTGGCAAGTTTGAATATCATAAATGGT
>PVKN010027839.1:0-13419 GCA_004027915.1 Capromys pilorides
ATGTTTGTTTTGTGTATTTATTGTTTGTCCATTCTGTGCACACCTATTCCCTTTTTATCTTGAGCTTGATAATTTTTCTCCTTTCCTCTTTTTTCTTTTACATTTTTGCACCATTTGTTTATAATATAGTTTGGATTATAGACTTATTTTGGTGCTGGGGTTCAAACTCAGGACCTTACACTAGCCAGGCAGGTGCTTATGCCACTCAGCCATCTCCCCAGCTGTGATATAGACTTTAAGGCATGCTTTCACCTGGATTACCAGCTAGCCTAAACAATATCAGAATTGGCTTTCTCACAACTCACCAAAAAATTAAGATACTTTGGGGCTGGCCAGATAGCTCAGCAGACTAAAGCTCCTGCTCAAGTAGGTACAGGGCTTAGGGATCGATCCCAGGTGTGTCGTGCTGGCCTTGCCCCAGGAACACACTGAGCTGGTGATTGAAACTGGGCATGGTGGTACACATCTGTAATTCCAGCACATGGGAGTCTGAAAACAGGAGGATCACTATGAGTCTGATCTGTGTAGGGAGACCTTATAGACCCTGCACTAAAAAGAAAAAAGAAAAAAGAAAGAGTCTTCTTGCGAGTTCTCCAACACAATTCCTTCAGCTTAAGTTGCCCATGCATCATTTACACTACACATTGAAAATGAAGAAGATATAGGGAGGCTGAAGATGGAAACTGATCATACATGTGGAGCCAAGGCAAGGCCAAAGTTCCTAAAGCAGTCAAGCTACCTCAGTCCTGAGGAAAACATTTTTTGAAATATTTTTTATTTATTTTATTACTTTTAATAAGAAATGACAATGTGACAGTTTCAAAGCAAGTTAGTAGTATATTCTCAATAATTGATACAATGCATATTATTGTCCTCATTGTAGTTATGCAGAGCACAGGGTGTAGACATGATAAATTTTCTAATGGTTAGTATAATAGATTTCTTCTCTTTGATGTAAGAGAAGGTAGTTGTATACATAGTAAAATGTTTCATAATTGCAATGGATTACTGGCAAAACTGGCAATGTTGGAAGCTGTTGATTAGAGCCTTTTACAGCTCAGCATACTAAACTGCCTTTATGTTTTATGCATCATGTATAAACTTTTCTTCTGGGTGGTTAAGGGCAAGTTAAAGGAAGACCTGTATAACAAAACATGTACTCTTTGTATCTCCCAAGGTCAGTCAAATCCCCTCATGATTTACTTTGGAACCATGTACCGTGCTTTGTAGAACTGTTGTCAGTGTCAGCCATTTGGATAAGTCACAGCTATTGCTTGATCAGTTTGCTCTCTGTGAAAGCCTGAGAGAATGTTTTCTCACTAGGTGACTCTCCTTAGGCACACTCTATATCTTCAATCCCTTTCCTCTGTGGTCCCTTAATCTCCTTGAACAGAAAATTTGGGAAACCACTGAGTTATAGGATGTTACAGCACAGATTCTCTTATGTCCTGAGTCTTCACTGACCTTGAAGGGCTAGGGCCAAAATATTGGCTATGCTTGTAGTCCTTCTTTTTCTCTAATATTTGGTCTGTAAACTTATATTCTTAGCCCTCCAGAAGAAAAGCTTAGTGATATTATTACTCTAAAACATGGGTGCTTGAGCTTAATATCATTGACTTTCTGAATATTAAACAACTTAGACTTAATGTGGAATTGGTATTTTCCATCAATCATTGAAATTCTATTAAATCTCTATGGAATGTGATAAAAACAGTTACACATTTTTACACAGATGTTTAGAAATTTAAGCATGAACCAAATTTTAGTCTATCCATCCTTTGGCATTTTTTCTAGTCTCTTACTCTCATTTAATATCATTTTTGTTTTCTTATAAACCAACCATTTACTTGAGAGAGAGTATAACAGTAACTGAAATTACATTAGAAGCAGCACACATCTAAAAGGTCAGAATGACAGGCATTCCAAGCACAGTTTTAATGTTACATATTGCTATCATCAGTGTCAAAAACATTTTGAGGTTCCTTAGGACCATTATCTAATTCATCCTGTGCACATAAGTGTGTAGTTTTGCTCATGCTGTTTCCTATCTTTTCTGTTTCCAGTCACATTGGTGTTTAACCCTTAAGACTTTGATTTCCATTCAGTTGTGTTATGATTCTCCATTTTTATCTCTGCTTTTGAGTTCTTACACTAGAGAGACTATATGATATTTACAAATGTAGGTCTGGTTTATTTCACTTATAAGTATAAGTTCAAGATACATCCATTTATATATGAAGCCTCCTAGATTATCATTCTTTATAGCTGAGTAATATTCCATTGTATAAAAAATACCACATCTTTCTCAACCATTCTTCAAATTATGGGCATTTTGGTTGTTTCCAAGATTTGGCTATTATGAATTGGGCTGCTATAAACACAGATATCACTGTGATATGAAGTTTTCAGTTTTTCTGGGAAAATTCCCAGTAGTGGGATAGCTGAATTGAATGGGATTTCCAGTTCTAATTTTTTAAGGAGGCTGCACACTGCTTTCCATAATGGTTGCACCAGTCTGCATTCTCACCAGCAGTGGAGAACGGTTTCTTTTTCCCCACAGCCTCTCCAACATTTGTTGCTGGTTGATTTCTTTTTGATAGCCATTCCTTCTGGGGTGAGATGGCATCTAAGTGTTGTTTTAATTTGCATTTCACAAATGGCTAGCGATGTGGAGCATTTCTTTATGTATTTGTAGGCTTCTTGAATTTCTTTCTCTGAGAAGTGTGTGTTCATCTCAGATGCCCATTTCTGGATTGGGTCTCCACATATGCCTGACTCTAAGTCTTAGAAGAGCCAACTCGTCAGGTTTCCATGACTGTCTCAGTTACTCTTCTCTCACTGCTGGGACAAATACCCAACACCCAAAAATGAAGGAAGTAAAGGTTTATTAAACTCACAGGTACTGGAGGATTCAGTACATACTCAGTTGGTTCCAAGGCAGACTGGCACATGGCAAAGGGGAGCAATTCATAGTTGCATAAGACAGCAAAATAGCAAGAACAAAAGAGAGGAGTAGCAGTAACAGTGGCTACAGAAAGGAGGTCTTTCTCCCCTAAGTGACTGTCTTAGTTATTATTTACTCGCTGCTGGGACAAATACCCGACACTGAAAATGAAGGAAGGAAAGGTTTAATTAGCTCACAGTTTCTGGAGGTTTCAATCTATATTTGGCTGGCCCAAGGCTGAGTGGAACAGGGCAGAGAGCATCCAGTTCATGGTGGTGGAACAGCAACAATCTCGACAGAGGCAACTGACCAACGTGGGCTCCAGAGAGCAACAGCGTGAGTCTGTCTCACTGTCTCTCTTTATATTACATTCAGGCATTTTGCCTCAGCCTATCTGTCTTAGGCCACACCAATAATCCCAGCCATACTCAGACTGATAAACCCATCAGCACTAAAAGCACATAGTCCCAGTGGATCAAGAGTCAAGTAATTCCAGCAGTACTCAGGCCGATAAATCCATCAGTACTAAAACACATAATCCCAGTGGATCATGACTCAAGTCTCAAACTCTAGAAGTCCCCACCCCATGATTGCATGAGGCTTTGGGGGGACAACTAGGCATAAACCATAACAGTGACATTCAGGCTATATGCCCCAGGCTGGGTGCAGTACTCATAATCCCAGCAGTACTAAAACCCATGATCCCAGCCTCAATTATGAATTAATCTCATGAATTAATCTCAGACTCAGAAGTGCCCTCCATGACTGCATGAGGTTTTGAGGGGACACATAGACATAAAGCACAACAATGACCCAAATTAATTCCTCAGCCTCCACAAAAGTATTCTCATTTTCCAGCTCTAAAAATGGATAACTTCGAAAAGCCAATGAGATCTCTCACTAGAAAAAGGCTCTAGGATATAGATAGGGACATTCTTTGACCTCTGGCTAAGAAGGTGAGCGCTCCATTCCCCACCTCCACCTGCAGCTATCAGTCCAAAGTATCCTCACTTGGGTTCTAGAACTCAGAACTTTTACTGGGGTGAAAGAACTACAGAAAGTGGCCTTTGGCTCCAAGGTCCTGTCCTGACACTGTCTTGAGAGAGTGTGGACTTTGTGTCAGAGCAATTCAGGGGCAAGACCAAGGTCCCTGACCCAGGCTAAGATAGGGAGCCTGAGCATTTCTCCAGCTCTATTCCATTAGGGTACAGATTCCCTCCTGGGATCAGTGGGCTATGATAGATGCACATCGGATTAATAAAATGTATCCTCTCCTTTTCCTATATTCATTTTTTTGCACTGTATCATTATCTTCCAAATAGTTACTCAAGGACAGAAGAGATAGCTCAGTGGCATAACGACCGGCCTCGCAAATGTGAAGTTTTGAGTTTGATCCCTGGTACAAAAACAAAGTTGTGGACTGACCAGATAGCTAAGCAGATTAAAGTACCTGCTTATGCAGACACAGGGACTGGGGTTCAATCCCCAGCATGCCATCCCAGTCCGACCTCCAGGGTGTGCTGAGATAGCGATTGATACTGGTCATGGGGACACATGCACCTATAATCCCAGTGCTTGAGAGGCTGAAAATAGGAGTGTCTTAGTCACTTTTTACTCGTTGCTGGGACAAATACCTGACACTCAAAATGAAGGAAGGAAAGGTTCATTTAGCTCACAGGTGCTGGAGGTTTGAGTCCATATTCGGCTGGACCAAGGCTGAGTGAAACAGGGCAGAGAGCATCCAGTTCATGGCGGCAGAACAGCAACAATTGTGACAGAGGCAACAGACCAACCAGGGCGCAGAGTGCAATAGCCACTGTGTGTCTCTCTGTCTCTCTTTATATTACATTCAGGCTCTCTGCCTTAGCCTATCCACCTTTGGCCACATCCCAGCAGTACTCAGACCCATAGTCCCATCAGTACTAAAACACATAGGGGCCAGGGAGATAGCTAAGGGGCGCAAGTGCCTGCCTTGCAAGTGCAAGGTCCTGAGTTCAATCCCCAGTTCCAAAAAAAAAAGTACTAAAACACATAATTCCAGTGGATCATGACTCAAGTCTCAAACTTTAGAAGTCCCTGCCCCATGATTGCATGAGGCTTTGGGGGGACAACTAGACATAAACCATAACAAGGAGAATCAGTACAAGTCTGACCTATGTAGTGAGACCCTGTAGATTTGTACTAACTACATAAAAAAAAAAGTTACTCAGAGTATAAGGCATAAAATAAAAATGTTTTTTCAAAAAAATCAGATAATATAACAAAAACCTTCCTTATCTTTTTTTTCTTTTGCAGGACTGGGGATTGAACTCATGACCTTTCACTTGCCAGGCAGGAACTTTGCCACAGAGCTATCTCCCCAGCCCCTATAAAAAGCTTTCTTTTCAACAGTCTGTTCCATGAACTACTCAGCCATGCTGCACAGGCCAGCAACAACAACTTTACAGAAGAATCTGAACTAAATGTAAATTATTGACATGGAAGATATCTGCTCTTTTCATTTCTGGCATCTTCACTAACTTTCCTGTCCACTCTCCATCTTAGCTTGGTTAAGTTTTGTTTCTTGATCTAGAGCCTTGCTAACCTATAATACTTGCACATGGCTCGCCGTTTTATCCCCAGGCTTTGCCTCGGCATTCAGAGAACAACATGATACAGACTTCTATAGCAAGGTATACCCCAGCCCTGGTCCCCACCTTTGTTTCTAATTAAACAAGTTCATATTCAGGACTTAAGGTGTGATAGGCCTATCGTAGAAATACAGACAAGTCTTTCAGTGTTTTCATTATCAGAAAACTTGAAGTGCTAGAGATCATCTTCTAAACTCATGTATTTATTATTTTAACCACTGATTAAATATTAGTAAATAAACTGATACTAATTGTACCAAGCACCATGAGTAAGGCAGTGTTGGGACAATTGATACGTTGTAAAATAAAGATACTTCTATTTAAATATAATGTATATATTGTATGTATTCCTGTATGTATAGATTTCTTTTATGTATTTGTTTTTACACTGAGCTATATCCACAGCCCTTTTTTTTAATCTTTTATTTTGAGATAGGGTTTCACTAAGCTACTCTGGTTACTCAAACTTGGTTTACTCAATCTTGCAGTCCTCCTGCCTCAACCTCTGAAGTAATCGTGATTATAGATGTGTACCACCATACCTGGTACATGTATGTATTTATACTTTAGTGGAAGAGTCACAGAAAAAAATCCATCCTTTAAACAAGTAAAAATACATCACATCACTCATGTAAAAATCTTTTATTGTTGAGGAGGAGAGAGACATATTTTAAATGTACGACTCTACAGATACTATGGTTAATCTACAGAACCCACAGTCAATGCCCATCAGGTTTGGGGAAAGCAACCAGTTATGAGAAGGGATAGAGAAGGAATCAAAGCACAAGAACGGTACAGGAACAGGAAGTAGGGCAACATGCACTTGGGATTGGGACAGGGACACTGTCTCAATGATGCAGCCCAGGGTCCAGAAGTAGAGTGCTGAGGAGCAAAA
This sequence comes from Capromys pilorides, assembly GCA_004027915.1. Taxonomy (NCBI): domain Eukaryota; kingdom Metazoa; phylum Chordata; class Mammalia; order Rodentia; family Capromyidae; genus Capromys; species Capromys pilorides. The sequence continues at coordinate 6,470 of PVKN010027839.1, forward strand.
CAAAACAAAAACAAATCACTTCGTACATCCTATAAAACTTCCACTGGCTACCTACTGGGTGAGAGTGGAAAAGGAAAAGGGAGTCTTAGCCCTCAGTTGTCTACGTAGCCTTTGGACTAAAGGTCTGATGCTTGCCACTTCTCTGATTCTGTGTTTATCGTGCTAGATACCTGTAACATAGTCTTGGGGCCCATGCAGAAAGATGTAGTAACCAAACTCATCTCATCTGAGCACCCCCATGCACCAGGCACACACACACAGCCCACTCCAGGCACCATGGTGCTAATACTCCCCTTAGGCCTATTTCCCTTCTTCCCAGAAACCTCCCAGGGAAGGGATGGGCCCCCAGATTACTTCCTTTTTCGGCAGTTTCCCATGAATGAAAGAAGATAACACAATGATTTATGTTGATCCATCTCATCTGATATCCTTTAAATACCAGCCAAAAGGGACCTTATGGGCTATGTATTTGTAGGCTTCTTGAATTTCTTTCTCTGAGAAGTGTGTGTTCATCTCAGATGCCCATTTCTGGATTGGGTCTTTCAATTTTGGGATCCTAATGGTTCTTAGTTCTTTATAAAAGATAGAAGACCTTTGTCCAAATACTTATTAGTTAAAATCTTTTCAAAATATGTGGGTTGTCTTTTCACTCTGTTGGTAATTTCTTTTGAGGTGAAAAAACTTCTTAGCTGCAGGAGGTCCCAGTTGCTGATTCTTTCAAGTGCCAAACGTGCGTTTTGATTTTTGTCCACGAACTCTTTGCCTACCCCGATGTTTTCAAGATTTTCTCCCACTTTCTCTTCCAGGAGATTTAATGTTTCTCTTTTAATATTTAGATCTTTAATCCATTTTGAAAAAATATGGAATGCTTTTGCGTGTCATCCTTGCGCAGGGGCCATGCTAATCTTTTTTGAATTGTTCCAATTTTAGTATATGTGCTGCCAAAGCGAACACGGTTCCTATCTGTTGCTTAGGAAGCAGCTATATAACTCAGTAGGAGTAGGAACAGGTTTTCCCAGTTAACATGTGATCCATCCATTTTCCAACCCACAGTCTTGGCTGCTTCCCTCCTTCCTAGAGGACGAATGCAGGGTGCTGGAGAGGGTCACCTTGATCCTGCATTGAATGATCCTGACAGGATGGGTGAAGAGTCCATGGTGGCAGGTTTCAAGCCAACAAGGTGAGACTGCAAGGTCACAGACTAACCACAAGGGGGAGGAGCTTTCCTACAGCCACTCTTTCCTGTCAGATTCTTTTTTTTTTTTTTTTTTTTCTGTCTTTTTGAGACAGGGCCTCTCTATGCAGTTCAGGCTGGCCTTGAGCTCAGGCTGGTCTCGAACTCACACTGATCCTCCTGTCTCAGCCTCCCAAGTGTCCTGCGAGATTGCTCCTGGGTAATCTCCTTATCCTCTTTAATGAATAGAGCATTGAAGATCACCATGAATAGCAGGGAGCAGCTCCAGCCCTGAAATCCTTGTTTATCCTCCCCCTACAAGCTCATTCCCCTAGTTCCCTGCTGCTCTTCTTGTGAAATGCATCTTCTGGCTCCGTATCCATTCATCTATTGATGGACATCTAGGCTGTTTCTAAACTGAGCTATTATAAATACTGCTGCTATAAACATGGCTGTGTATATATCGCTGTGGTGCGATGCTTTGTAACTTTTGGGAACTATGCATAAGGAGAATATCTGGGTAAATGGAACCTCTCTTTTTAGTTTTTTATTTTTTTCATTTATGTATTCGGCACAGGGTCTCACTACATGATCGGACTCATAGTGGTCCTCCTGTCTTCAAGCCTCCCTGGTGCTAGGATTCCAGGTGTGTGTCACCACGTCTGGACTCACTCACTGACTCGGCATACCCCAGACCATTGATTTCTAATTTCATTGAGCTGTGATCTGATAATATGTATGGGATAATTTCAATTCCTCTATATTTAATTAAGCATGTTCTATGAGCTAATATATGATCTATTTTGAGGAAAGTCTTGTGTGCCGTTGAGGAGAATGGCTGTTCTGTTGTTGTAGGGTGAAGCGCGACGTGGGTATCTACGGAGCTCATTCATTCAGAGGGTTGGTTCAGCTGTGATAGTTCTTTGTTGATTTTTTTGTCTCGTTGATCTGTCTGTTGTGTTGTGACAGTGGTGTATTTAGGTCTGCCATCACAACATCACAACTCTCTTTTTTTGGTGCCAGGGATCAAGTTCAGGATGTTGCCCTTGCCAGGCAGGTGCTTATGCTGCTGAACTGTCTCCCTTGCCCTCAATCCCATCATAACTCTTGTACAAAGACAAGCTACTGACTGGTCATGTTTTTCTTGGAGGCAGTGCATGGGATATTCAAAGATAGCATTAAAACAACAGCAGGCTGAAAAAAAGAGAACCATATATTCCAGAAACACAGTAACTAGAGAGTAACACGCAGGCTCCATGCCATGGTACAGGAGACCGTCTGCCTTCTGCAGCTCTCTGGATTCTCCTCCTCTTCTTTTTCTGGCTGAACACAGGCCACACTCTTCTCTTGTACCCTTCAGACTCTTGTCTTGTACCCTTCTGCTTGTCCCTGCCTTCTGGGAAGTCATGCTGCTCTACCTGGCAGCCCTGGTGGGCCTGTACTAACTCGTGCGCTGGTACCGGGAGAGGCAGGTGGTGAGCAACCTCCAAGACAAGTATGTGTTCATCACGGGCTGTGACTCGGGCTTCGGGAACCTGCTGGCCAGACAGCTGGACATGCGAGGCTTGAGGGTGCTGGCCGCGTGTCTGACAGAAGAAGGGGCCGAGCAGCTGAGGAGGAAGGCATCAGGACGGCTGCAGACAGTGATCCTGAATGTCACCCAGACAGAGAACATCGCTGCAGCTGCCCAGTGGGTGAAGGAGTGTGTGGGGGACACAGGTACTCCCCAGATCCCTGTCTGTGTCTGTTGGTTTCCTCTCTGTGTGTGAGGTGGGCACTTTCTGTGTGCTCCCTGCTGAGAGTGTAAAGAAACCTTGAAGTGAGACTAACTTCCTTCCCTTCCTACAGTGGGAGCTTGAGCCTTTCTCTCTCCTGTCACTCTTGGAGCCCTAGTCCTGGTGAGAGAACCCTGCTGAGAATGTGACCTCTCTGTGCAGATTTCCTCTCTGTCCTCTGCCTGCTTTTGTGAGCAGAAGCTCTGGGTTTCTGGGTGCTGAGTGCCCAGTGAGCAATGAGGAATCTTTCAGGCGGAGATCTGGGGCCTGGCACCCTGGTCTGTGCTGGCCAAGTATGTGCTGGAGTTAAGCTCGTGTCTCAACACTGCAACATGATCTTGCTGGTCCCCAACATGCACCACCAGGGAGCTAAAATCTTCCTATTTTCAGAACAGCTAGGAGATTAGAAACTGTGTTTGGAAAGGCAAAACCTGGACTCACGTTTCCTTTATCCTTCACTACATTGTATTGTCAGTGCTGTTGGGGAAGAAGGAGCATTTGGTTCTGTAATTCAAGAATAAATGTCAGCTATGACTATTGTAAAAAATATAGAAAGGCACGAAATCATAAAAACAATTAGTGAATTATCTCACCACCAAGAGAAATGTTATTAACACTTTGACCTATGTGATTATTTTTTGTGCACTTCTCACACCCAGTCTTTTCACTTAAAAAAAGGAAGAGGAGCTGATGCAGACTGTTCTGTGGTTTGCTAGACTCTACTTATTTAGACATATGGAATGCTGTGTGTTGGAGTTGTTTCTGATGTGTTATTGTCATTAATGTCATGTTGGTGGGAACTGCTCTCCTGACATGAATACATTTATGTGTATGATTGGATTCTTAGAGATAAAGTGGGTTAGCTACAGGGACTGTCTTCCCTGGGGTTCAGGGTGGGTTTCTGAGCAGAGGAAGTGCAGAGCTCGTGTCCCTCTCTTGCACACTGGCATGCTGCACCCTGTACCCTGGGTCCCATGGGCTGGACTGTGCTCTGCAGGTGGCAAATGCTGCTCATTTCTAGAAGTGGCTGTGGGGCTATCCAGAGTTACCATGGGGAGATCATGATGAAGGGACTATTTGGGACGGGGTGGGGGTGGCCTTCAGAGAGTGGCAACAGAGCTGCTGTGGAGGAGGGAAGATGAGAGGCCTCTGAGGTGAATTGGAACAGAACTTAGGACTTTGGGCCCCAAGCCACACACATGATCTTTGTGATCCAGCTAGCCTGAGGTTTCTTACTCAACTCAGTAGTTACTTATTGAACTTTTGTTTGACTGCATGATAAGTGCCTTCTAGCGCAATATTAACATTGTAGTTTTTTTTTTGAGAGAGGTGAGAGAGAGAAAGAGAGAGAGAGAGAGAGAGAGAGAGAGAGAGAGAGAGAGAGAACATAGAGTCATCAGTGCCATCTCCTAGGGAGGTTGTGCCCAAGAAAACCATTGTGACCATGGCAGCTGCAAGGTTTGTGGAGGTGTGCTGGGCGGGTAGTCACAGGTAGGCTGGTGAAGGTCCTGTGCCCTGGATAGGTGTGTGCTTCATGCTGATGGCAGGATGCCCCTGGAAGATGTATTTGCAGGATCCACTGGGGCCAGCCAAAACCCGAGGACCCTGCTGCCTGCAGAGCAGAGGTTTCTCAGACTATGGGTTGCGAGGACTGCATTCCATTCACATTGAGGCATGCACCCTTGAAGGCAGCGCAGGTTGGGCAGCTTCCTAGGTAGAAGGGAAGCATGGACCTGAATGTGGAGGAGGTGACATGATCAAAGCCTAGAGATGTGTGGGATATGAAGGAAATAGAGGTAAATAATGTGGGAGTTTTGTTTGTTTTGAGACAGGGCTCACCTGTCATTCAGGGTAGGCTGCAACTGTCTTCTCTCTCAGCTTCTCCAGTGTTGGGTCACATGTTTCTACCTCACATAGGAGATATCTTCTCATGAATTCCTTTAGCAAACCGATAGGATTTATGTCACTGGGAATTTTGTAATACACAAAATGCTTGAAAGAATATGGAAACACACAGAGACAATTTTGTCACTGTTTTAAAACCAAGCTCTGGGGCCGGCAAGATGGTTGAGCAGTCTAAAGCACCTGCTTAGGAAAACTTAGGAACTGGGAGGACCGAGGTTCGATCCACGGCACCACATGCTGTGCCAGCCCCAGGGCAGGCTGAGCCAGCCATAATACAAAAATAAATAAATAAATTAAATAAATTAAAAAAGAAAAAAAGAATAAAACCAAGCTCTGGCACAATACAGATCCTAACCTTTCAAATATTCTCACCCCAATATTACATGAAGGTGGTGCTGTGTTCTCTAAATGTGTTTTGTGTACCAAGATTGCTGAAGTTCCTTGCCTGCTGCTGTGTGTGTTGCAGGAGAGAGCTCTGCTATTTTGGAGTGAAGGTGGCTATTATTGAGCCAGGTTTATTCAAGACCAACATGACCAGTAAAGAAACTTTCATATTTCACACAAAGGCGTTGTGGAACCGGGTCAGCTCAGACATCAAAGAGATCTATGGCGAGAGGCTTCTGAAATTCTGTAAGTGATCTGAGGAGAGTGGGAAGATAAGCAAACTCCTTCTTGAAATCCTTTCTTATTATTTTTTAGTGTCTTCAATAGTATGACATCTGCCTCTGACTCTGTCTCATGCAAACTGAGGAGACTGGGGTCCATTTCTTTGGTGTCAAGAGGCTTCTGATCACCTAAGGAAGGCTTTGGGCTTACTGGAATTTAGGACACTCTTTTATCTGAGCCCATCATTATCATGAGGATAAAATTAAGAACAAGATGAGAGATGCTCACTCATGACCGTATGGCTTGGGCCTCTGGAACGAGAGGAAGCTTATTCCACAAACTTGGGTAGTTTCCAGTGTTCAAGAGACCTTCATTAGTATAGTCAAGATAACCCAGGGAGAGAGGTGGACGTGGCTTAGTGTGAAACCACAGTGTGTTGAGAGTGAGTTGTGGCACTTTCTGGGGAATATGAATTTATTTGATTTGCATGGGTTCTGGCTGTGGGGAACGTTTTAATTTAGGGAAAACTTAATCCCTGGATTGATCATAGAGTGGAATGGTTGGAGGTAGAAATAAACCTGGATTATTTATCCTTTTCTATAGACATCAACTATGCTTCATTTTGGGAGAAAGTGTGGATTTCAGATGTGTGCTCAGTGACAAATTGCATGGAACATGCGCTGACCTTCTGTCACCCTCGTACCCGGTACTCACCTGGCTGGGATGCCAAGCTGTTTTTCCTCCCCTTGAGCTACCTGCCCACATTCCTGGTGGATGCCTTTGTGTACTTGATCTTCCCAAAGCCAGCAAAAGCTCTGTAAAGCCAATGGTTCAGTGTGATTGGGGAAGATGGTTAAGGTGTGTGTGTTGGGATATATGAGGGAAGGACAGTGGGTGGGAGAAAGCAGATTTCATACAGCATGGTTTCCATCACCCTTTTTCTGTCAACATCTTTTTTCTCAGGTATTACTCAAGACTGGTGAAGTGAGAGGTAAAAACCCAAGCAGCTGTGTTGAGGAGTGGTACTCAACGTAACTCACTGAGGCTTGGTGGCCTAGGCAGCTGCTGAGGGCTCTGAGCAACATGGCCAAGCATGAGGAATCTACACACCTGCGTGGCTGGGAGTGGGTGGGAGGGTGCAGAGCCCACACCTCACTTGCATTCCTGAAAAGGGGATGCATTGGCGTTGGCTACTGCCTACCTTCCCCCAGTGCAGACATGGCCTGGGTGACGGAAGGACCCCTGTCCTTTATAATCACTGTGTCTATGGTGTCAGGTGGGAGGGCAACACCAGACTATCCCCGTGGGCCTCAGGTTTTGTTTGGGCTTAGAACTCTCCTCGACAAAGATCTTTACAGAGTATATGCAAATAGTTACGGTTTGTGTCTAGATTTTGCCTGAAAGGTCATTGGGGGTTTATTCAGAGGTGGTTGAATCTAGAGTGTGGTGCCATGATTAAGGGTGACTGAACAATAAATCAGTCCACTGGC
>PVKN010027840.1:0-13404 GCA_004027915.1 Capromys pilorides
GGGAAATTTCAAAATTTCACCTTGAGAGCAAACACTGTCTATCTGAGGGAAACTCAAGAGTAGGCTTCACTGAGATGTATTTTTAGAAAGTTTTTGAAATTCAAAGAAAATCATTTGGACATGTAGACAAAAGGAACAAGACCCTTCTTAGAGAAAAAATAAAATTACTTTAAAAAAATGTTTAAAAAGGACCAAGATAAAATATACATATATACCAATTCCTCATGATCCATTTTTCACTATGTATTACAAACGTAGCACTACTAATAAAATGACAATGGCTTATGCTAAGAGACACAATGACAATGAATCAAATGCCTTATTTATGAATAAACTGGCCTTCAGCTATAGAGGCTTCAGGAAAGTTATTTTGAAGATATTCAGAAAAAATTCCAAAGAAAGCTCTTTCCTGAGGAGCCTGCTACCGAACACCGTTTAGCCAATGAAATGACTGCAGAGACACAAAGACAAGCGGTGAGTGTTGGTTTGTCCAAAGAACTAAGGCATGACAGATTACAAAGGCAGGCATTTAAGTGCAGTGCACGAGGCCTGCCTGAGTTTTTACCCCCGTGTACATGGCTTTTATTATTTACATAATACAATACAGCATCAATGCTGAATAGCTATCTGCAATATATAAATATGAACTTTCTGTATATATCTGCAGATCTCATCTGGAACTAAGGTACATAAAATTGAAAGCAAAACTGGATGTTTTTATAAGAGTAAAGACTAGGACCAAACACTGCAATAAATCAGAAATAGTGCCTCATGTATGTGCCTATTTACAAATGAGAATAGGCATTATCAAAACACAAATCTATCTGTCTATCTATCTATCTATCTATCTATCTATCTATCTATCTATCATCACAAGTTTCATACATCACAAGGAACCTTCCATTACAACACAGAAGTTATATTACTGGACAAGCATCAGTGAAGGTATACCACCTTCTCTAGTTGTTATTGTATAATTCTGTAGATAACGCAGCCCATGCAATACACCCAAGAGCACTACAGCCCTACACCCAAGTACAATTAATATAAAACAGCCCTCTGCAAGTGCTGCTGGAAACCACTAAAAAGTGTACTGCAGCCATGTTGTTTATGATTTTCCATGCAGAAGGGTACAATTACATTAAGAACTGAAATCTTTAAAAAGCTTTAAACATTCTTTCTTGAACCAGAACATTCAACAAAAGATGCACATGAGAAATTAGCTGTTGCAACTTAAAAATTCAGATGCATGTTATTCAGTAGAGCCACTGGATATGAAAACTGGACATAATTTTAATTTCTTCTTGTGAGGGATTAATCCTAGTGTAGGTCTGTGCGATACATTTTTAGGAATGAGAATAATGCAGGCATCTTCTGGTGCAGGCCAGCATAAGCCTTTTAGGTTATCTCAAGACTCTGTTGTTGGCTTGATGGTTTTACTTAAAACCAATTGTGATTTATACCTTTCATAGAATGTCTCATTTGACAGCTTTTAGAAGACTAACTTACCCAGGCTTACATATGACATCAAACTGTTTTGACAGTGGAATTCAACTATTAAAAGCTAGGGGAAGTTGGGTGTGATGGCACATGCCTGTAATCCCAGTGCTGGAGAGGCTGGGGCAGGATGATCACGGCAAGCCTGAGACCAACCTGGGCTCCACAGTGAGTTCCAGGGCAGCCTCGACTACACAGTTAGACTCTGTATCACCGCAGCCCTGTAATAGGGGAAGAATAGGGCTAATATTAAAGAAATAGATTAATCACACTGATTATCTTTTCAGTATAAACCGGAAATAGGGTGTTATTCAAATTAGATGCTAAAGGAAAAGAGGTGAGGAATATTACTGGTTAATTTCAGTATCATGTAATAGATAGCAACACATGATAGTAAAAAATATAACGAAAGCTCTAAGGGTATTAAGTAAATGCCAAACACTATAAAAATTTGTTTATATTAGTGATTCAATATAACAGTGAAGGAATAAACAATAATATTTGAAAAATGATTATGCTTGCAAGAGGAGGAAGAGAAAACAGAGCAGAGAAGGCAGGCATAGTTCTTTAAGTATACCTTGTTTTGAAAGTTTGACTTTGGGATTGTTTATATATTTTACCTAACTGTAAAATAAAGTTATGCCTGGTGTAGTGGCACATGCCTGTAATCCCAGCACTCCTGAGGCTGAGGCAGGAGGATCATTGCAAATTTAAGGGGGCTAAATAGTTAGTCCAAGGCCAGTCTGAATTACACAGCAAGACCCTATTTCAAGCAACAACAACAATAACGGCAACAACCCAGAAACATAAAAAAAAATTAAAGAGCCAACTCTTAAAAACAAAAGTAGAGTTAAGCGAATAAACCTTCCTATCTTGTCGCACACAGGCAAGCTCACATAGAGAAGTTTCTCTTCTAAAGCCTGTGCATGCAGGCAAAAGAGTTCTGATGACATTCCTAGGCCAAGGAGAAATGTTTTGAATTGACTCCAGATCATATAGATTTGACTCTCTCCTCCCCATTTGATCAAATGTAAGATAAAAAGAATTGTGAGATATTATAAACCAATCATATGGTCAACAATAAAACTGGTATCCTCACACTAAATCTGTTGTGGTATATGGAGAGATAAAGCATGATAATCATTTTGATGGTATCATCGCAGATAGGCTTTCTCACAAGGAAGAAATGAGAGTAAATAAAATAAATGAGCTTGATATCAGTGTGGTTAACTAAAAAAATGGGTATTTTTTTTTTTTTCCAAACCAGGGATTGAACTCAGGACCTTTCACTTGCCAGGTAGAAAAAATGGGTATTTTATGTATTAGCATGAATTCATCATACTTTTGACCATTAAAAAGAATTTCAGAATCCCAATTTTTGGAGTAGTGGAGAACAGTCACAAACACTGCCAAAGTACATGTTCTCAAATTTCTGGAAATACATTATTGCCTTGCACAAACTTAAGTGGTGTTTATTAAAATGAATCACAACTTAGTAAGAATAGCAAGATACCTCAGCATCCTAATTCTAGCACCCTGGGAGGCTGAGAGAGGAAGATTGCAAGTTTAAATCCAGCCTGAGGAACTTTGTAAGACCCTATCTCAAAAAGGGAGGCAGAAGTGCAGTTCAGCCTCCCAAACAGCAATAAAGAAATAAAACTCAGAAAACTTTGTTGTGAGTTAATTTGTGTTCATCCAATCCACCCTATTCTCCTCCTTGGAAGCCTGAGGCCTAGCAGGGCTGGAGGAGACAGGGTGTGTAGAGCGTTCTGGAGACCCATTCTTAGGATGGGGTCATTGCAGACAGTCGGGAAACTGCTGGGAGCTTGGTTCTCAGGGCTCAGAGCTCCCTGGGTGAGCACAGTCCTGCCTGCAGGAAGCTTAATGGAGAGGATGGACTGCCCACCGGAGGCTGCTTTACCCAAGGCTGAGAGTGAGCTACTGGAACTTAGGAGAAAGGGCCGGGGCATGAGATGGATTAGGAGCTTTGCAAAAAAGCCACCACACAAGCACACAGCAGCAATAGTAACAGTGCACATAAGCATGGGGCAGCATACATCTGTAATCCCAGTCTTTATGAAGCTGAGGCAGGAGGATCCTGAGTTTGAGATCAGCCTGGACTATAAGAAAACCCTGTCTCAAAAAGCCAGTAAAACAAAATAGCAAGAAAACCCTTGATTGAGGAGGATCAGATTTCTAGACATGCCAAATTATTTTATTTAAAATGTTTATTTATAAAAAAAAGGTAAGACACGCTAAGAAAACTGAAATCTGAAAGGTACAGTAGATACCGGGAAAAGGGAAATGATCTTATTCAGAAGGAAAAAGTTACTGAGTAGAGGAGAAGGACAGGAGAGGGAGTGGGGGGACGAGATTTATTAGTTATGTAAGCAACATGGTTTGGACCACTGTACTGTGCATTTCTGCTGGTCTGTGGAAAGGAGCAAAGAATACTTAATTTATTTCATCTCCTTTTTTCAATTGTTCTTTTTCTCTTCTTAATTTCTTATACCTTTCTTTCTTCTTACAATTTTACATGCATATTATCTGGTAATATGAATAACTGGTTGGAAGACAACAATATGTATTACAACAAATACTGTGAAATTCATAATACTTTGTTAAGGAAATTCTGTATCACACATTTTTTTTCTGTTTTAACTTTATACTTCCTTTAAAAAAATAAGAAAGTTTCATTATCTGTTTCAGAGGCCTAGAAATAATGATCAATCCAGTAGCAATGAGCATCATTAAAGCCAAGATCGTAGTTTCTAAGTACCATCTATTCAGAAGAAAAATACAAATGAAGGATTTATTTTTAACAAAATGATTCATCTCATGTTGGGGAAGGAAATACACAAGTCAAGATGGAAACATCTTGTCAGAAAGAAAGGAAAATGATCAAAACAGCAGTGTCACAGAGAAGGAATCAGAAGCCAGTTGGGTCGACCCCAGCTGACCTGATGGGGTGATTTGAATGTATCAAAGGGGAATCCTCACAACTGACCAGTAGCCATCATACATGTGGCAATCACCTGTCATTTGGATGCTTCCTAAAAGCAGACCATGAGACTAGAATTGAATCCAGGATTGTTTACTGGAGAGGGAACCTCAGGGAACGCAAGTGAGAGAGGGAGGAAAGAAGACGGAAGGGGAAACAGTAACTGCAGGCTCGTGGATGAGTTGAAGACTCCACTGGATGATGCGGCATGTTTTTAAGAACTATCCTTCTACAGGAAACAGGAGCCGCCCCTCATTGCTTAGAAGTTCTTTTGAAGCATCCAGTATCTCCTTTCTAGACTGTTCCATGGTGGACTGAGCAAGCTCTCATCAGAGAAAAGCACTCAAAGGAGCCAAACCAGAGTGATGTGAGACACTGCCGACATGCATTGCTCTGATCTGACATAGATATAGGTGGGCTCCTGGGACACAGTGCGGGGCATCAACTGAAAATCTTTTCCCAGTTCATGGTGACAGTAATAGGAAACAAAGCACACTTCATGGATGGCCTGTGGGGGTCGGAGGGTATGAGCTCATTGTGAAAACTGGGGAGATTCAGACATCTCTTGTATTTTTCCTAAATGACCTGAGTCCCTGAGAAATGAGGTAGTTTGTGAAAGGATATCTTTGGTGGATGCTTCCCAGATAATGAATACTGTAGGAATAACAAAATATCACCAGATTGTAGCTGCAGCAGAACTAGTGACCAAGGCAAAGATTCTAAACCTCTGCTACCTTCCCAAGAGCAGATAGCCAGACCTTCTGCACCTCTTTCTGGATGTAAGCAAATCCTCCAGTGAAGGTGGAGTACCAAGGACATTACACATGAATCTCATTTTAATTACCATTTACAGGAAATGTAGACGACCAAGTAAATATTAAGCAACCACAGAGAAACAATCAAGAAACTCTAGATTACAAGAAAGTCTCCAGGACAAAGAAAAACTTTCAATCAACAGAATAAGTGCAATGAAAGAGGACAAAAGAAGATGAATGTGAACACCATAAATTAAATAGATGTAAAAGACATATCAAGACATTGTAGCTTATGATTTTACTTGCATGACAATCTCAGTAAACTTTCAAAATTATAAGAAATTAAGAAACTTTTCACAATAACTTCATACTTGATGATTTTAACATTGTCTTGGTGTGAAGATATATAAATAATAAACTTGGGATTTTAGTTAGAATAGCAAAAATGGGCCCCTTTCTAATTTCTGATGTTTTATCATATGAATCATTTAATACTAAAGCACTGCTGTTCTTCATGAAGATACTGGACAGACAGGTGATCACTGTGAGCTCGAGGCCAGGTTGAATTACATAGTGAAACCTTGTGTGATAGTTAACTGATTGCGTTGAGTAAGAAACACTCAGTTGAACTGGTTCAGTGTAGCTCTGGGTGTGGTTGCGGGAGTTTACTGAGATAGGAGACAGGAGAGCCCTGAGTGTGAGTGGCACCAATGTGCTTGCTGCCTGAATGGAATCAGAAGGGACAGGAAGAAGGAAGGCCGCTTCTGCTCTTCAGAGGAGCTCCACTCTTCACCTTCACCTCGGGCATCATCTGGTTCCAGTGCAAACTCTTCAGCCTCCCATCGCAGACTATTTGGCCTCCTGATAGGGGCTTGCACAGGACACTGCAGTGGGCTCTAGGCCTTCAACTGCATCTTTGAATCTCTAGCACACAGATGGTCCTTTTGTGCTTCTCCACACCTGGCCCTGGGTGGCCACAGTAAGCCTATCTTGTATATTCTTACATATTTATATATCTTGCACTAAATCTGTTTCTCTAGTAAGCACCAACTGATATCCTATCTCAGAAGCAGAGAAACTTTTGAAAAAGAACAAGTTCTGAATACAAACAAATCAATCTTCACTTCTGTGAAAAGTTAAGAAGATTAAAAGGGAACCATGCATGCGCTATACCTGAGAAAAATATACTGGAAAACTTTGATAGAGTTTTACTCTGAAGATAGAGAGAAGGCAGAGAAATTAGATGCTTTAAGTCTCCTTAAAAGGAGACAAAGTTCAAATGATTCTCAAAATCTTGGTTTATTCTTTCTGGCTAGTCCTCCTTTGAATAAACATGTGAATTTGTACAAGAACTGAAAGGAAGTATTTCTCTGAAGTTTTAATTATTAGCCCCAATGTGAACCTTAGAATGAAACAGACAAGCCTAACCTCTCCATGTATCGGTCTGCATCTTGTTTCTAGTCACATATATGTTTCATTCAGTTCCACTTACATAATTTTTCTACATATCTTTAAACCTGTTCAGATTGAAAACTCTTGGAAAGTGAGATTGGATCAGGGCATATGCTGACTGAGAGCTGAGCAGTCACATGCTTGGAGCCTCCTGCTGTGGAGGACAGGCTCCAACTCCAGGGATTTGCTGGTGTCTACTGGGAAGTCCCGTTTAGCATGGCATGGGGTGGATGGGTGGGTGGGTATGGGATATTTCACAACAGATGGCCTAGGCCCGTCCTTCCCTGTTTCCTGTGGTGTTCATGTGTCTGAAAGCCTTTGGCCAAGACTTGGTGGCAGGGCCAGGGAGGAGAGGCAAGGCTGCTTCTTCAGGACCCTCAAGTTGACTGCACACTGGCTAGGGCCCCTTGCATCCCTTGTTAGGTTCTTTGGTTTGGTTTTTTTTTTTTCCCATCTGGAGTAGATTGTGCTCTCTCTCCACCTGGCAAGTTCTGCCCACAGGATTTCTTCTTCTCAGCCCTTCCCCCAAGGCTTCAGTCCAGCAGCTGCCCAGTGGTGGCTTGGCTGAGGCTGCTGCACTCCTCCCCTGCTCTTAGTGAAATAGGACAGATGCCCTCAGAAAACAGGAGACTTGGGGCCAGCAAGATGTTTCAGTGACCTAAAACACCTGCTTAGGAAAGCTTAGGCAGCCGCAAGGACCGTGGTTCAATCTCTGGCACCACGTGTTGCACCAGCCCCACGCTCAGGGCAGGCTGAGCTGGCCATAATACAAAAAAACAAAAACAAACAAACAAACAAAACCCCAAAAAACCCACAAACACAACAACAGCAAAAAAACAAAAAAAAACAAAAAAAAGACCAAAACAAAACAGAGTTGAGTCTCAGGTCTTGGTCAATCATACACTAAAGACAGAGGCATTTTTCTTGACATATTTCTCTATTAACAAGGTATGGCAAGCACATGGCCTTGTTCCCTGCTTTTTTTTTTTTTTAGAGAAAGAAGAATTGAGAGAAAGAAAGCTCCTGTCTGAGAGGGACAGAAAGGGCCCTGACAGTGGGCCACCTGGGAACCGAGCTTCTCGAGAGTGTTTTTGCTGCTCCCTATGCTTAATGCTTATCATCCGGAGGCAGAGCAGACACCAGGATGTCTCCATCAGTGAAAATGGCATTGCAAATATCTGGCACTGGGAGGAAAACGTGAGGCTGTGCTCATGACCACAGGGAAGTTGCCAGCCCCTCACCCATCAAAGCTAGTCATGTTCTTTTGTTTAGGGGCCAGTTTGAGAGCTGTGCCTCTTCAAGCTCTTCAAGCTAAATCCCTATCCATGATCCCCCCCATTTTTAATTAATGCATATTGATTATAGGACTAATGGACTCCACTCCGACAGATTTGTGTATGTACATAAACATAGGTTAATCATTTTCCTTCCTTTAGCCCCCTCCCCCTTTGTTTTACAATTGGGTTTCAGTGCACATAATATATCTTGGTCACATTCCTCTTCCATTGTCTAGTCTTACACCTGCCATTCCCCCTTATTCCCTTCCTCTTGTATAACAATAGTCTCCTTCCAACTTGAGATTTTTTTTTTTTAATGTGTTTACAGTACAGTGCCTCACTACACAGCTTGGACTTGTAGTGATCCTCCTGTTTCCAGCTAGGATTACAGGTGTGCAGTGCCACCAGGCCCTGACTCAGTGGTTGGCTCAGAGTGCCAGGGGGTGGGGCCAGCCCTGCGTGTGGTCCCTGTGCTTGCCTAAGCAGGCACTTGATCTGCTGAGCTATCTCGCTGGCTCCAACTTGAGATCTTCTTTGGAGTCTGCATATGAGAGAGCACAAGTAATATTTGTCTTTCTGAGTCTCAACATGATCTCTGGATCCATCCAGTTTTATGCAAATGACATTTTGTTCTTTTTAATGGTTGAAAAATACTCCACTGTGTGCGCATGCATTTTCTTTCACCATTCCTGTGTTGATGAGCGCCTAGGCTGACTCCATGTTTTGGGTATTGTGAATTGTGCTACAATTAACGTGGGCACACAGGTATCCCTATGGTGTACTGACTAACCCTGGCTAATAAATCTGGTTGCCTGCATCTCTTGTGTCCATAAATCCTTTTTCTTTTTTTTTTGGGTGAAAAAGTCGAAGAACCTGCTCAGTGAGGATTGGAGGGGCAAGTTGGGGTCTCTCTCTTCTCTTTGGGTGTCTGCCTCAGAGCCAGTCAGGCAGAACGCTAATTTTGTGATTTTCGTCTGAATTGAGCAAAAGAACTCTTGGCTGATTTATGACATCACTGACTCCTCTGTGAGAGTCCGGGACCATGGCTGAAAGAAGTAAAAATACCCAGAAATGCTCTAGCGAGGCAGCCTGCGGGGCTGGGTCAGCTGAGGCCCCAGGGAGGGGAAGGAAAGCTCGATGAGCTTTCTGCACTGGTGAGCCACCGAGGCACAGCCAGCCCGCTGCGTTGTGCACACACTGCTCCCGCATGGAGACTTCAAGTGCTGACTGCATACTGAGGGTGACACGTGTGCTTCTTGGAGACGCCTTGCTGGAGGAAGTGACTAGAAAACCAGGCCTGTTTCATGCTTGGTGCTGGGTCAGGGCAGAGGAGAGGAGGAGGGACTCACCTGGGCAGGGGGCTGTGGTGGCTGGAGTCACAGCTCCAGCTGTAAAGCTCCCTTCGTTCCTTGATAACATAAGGCCTGGGCTGTTGTTTTATATCTGTGCTCATCAGGTTTGTTTCTCCCACCTATAGAGCGGGAAGGGCATCTGCCAGAGGTGCTAAAGGGAGAACCTACCCTAAGGGAGGTATTGAAGGGGCTTGTCTCTGCGCTGTCGCGGAGGCGACAAGCTGAATGGGAATTCCTTTCCTCTCTGCACAGCGAGCTGTCAGTGTGCTCACCACATTTCTGATGTTCGCAGCGTCACCCTCTGAACTCCTATATTTGGCTTAGGAAGCCTTTTGAGCCTGAGCTTCAAGGAGAGTTTTGATCTGGTGATAGGCCGAGGTAGGAATGCTGTACTGGGTCAGTTTAGGTCAGGGCTTTTACAGCCATTAGTAATTCAGAAGGCCAATTTTGTGGGCTGAAACCAGGGCTAAAACAATAACAACGTAGAATAAGTTAGAACAGAGCTCCACAGAACAGATGCAGCAATGTCAGAGTGCATTCCAAACAGTAACGATCTGAGTAATGAGTGTGTGTGTGTGTGTGTGTATGTGTGTGTGTGTGTGTTTGTACTATCTTGGAGTGTGAAGTGGTTTTCTTACTGAGGGTGTGGGCCAGAAAACAAAGAAAGAAGAAAACAAAACCAAAAATAAAACCCAGACACATACAAAAGTCTGGAGGACTTGAAACTTTGGAGAGTTCTGACTGCACCAAGGTTCAGGCTTTCTGGACAATTAGATCCCCAGAGATACAAGCCACTACTGCTTGTAGTGGCTTTGGAAGTTTTGGGGCAGTGATTAAATTTGATGTTTTCTGGGTAAAACAGATGTAAATGCTACTCCAAAATTCCCCATGGGATGCAGATGGCTGACAGCTACATGAATGGTTGACCAGCTGCTACGGATCATTTTTACCTTAAAAATAAGCACCAGCTTTGGGCTTGGTCAGTGAGGACCTGGGATGATGGAGCAGAAGTGGGTGGAAATGAAGCGCAGTTGGGAATGGGGTGTGAGGAGAAAGGGGGCGCTTTGGATTCTGAGACTCTTTTCACTTAACCTGGAATAGGACTGTCTAGTAGAGGCCAGGAGTTTCTCTTGCCCTTTTAGAGCATGTTACATAATGACAGAAACAGATAAGGACTTGCCAAAGAAATTTTTTTTTACCCAAAGAGTTAAAAGGCTTGCCTATCAAGATTTAGGCCAGGTGTGATGGTGTACACCTATAATCCCAGCATGTGGAAGGCTGAGGCAGGAGGGTCACTGTGAGTTTGAGGCCTGCCTGAACTACATAGCAAGACTCTGTCGAAAATTGAGAAACAAAAATAAGAAAAGTTTAATGTGTCAGCTCAGCAGTGGAGCACATTCTTAGTGTACATAAGGCCCTGGGTTGTCTCTGGCAGTTCATGTATTGGGAGGTGGGTATTTAAAGTTTTCCTGGGGCTAACATGGGCCTGAAATATGCTTTTTATAAAAATGATTTGAGGTACATGCATTGGTTATTTTGTTTTCTTAGTTTCAAAACTAGTTGGGAGGGAGAACAACCATTTATGTCTCTCTTCCCTTACCCTACATACCCTGCTAAATTCAGTTGCTTTCTAGCTCTATGGCTATTGTTTTTTCAGTGTGCCAGTGGCCCCCAGTAGCAGACAGCTCTCCTTACTCATCTCCAGCAATTGGAAAAACTCATTCCCCAGGGAATCTTAGACACCCTGCCAAGTGACACACCAGACCAGTACTTGTGAATTTATTTAACAAAACTGAATGTAGAGAACACAGAAAAGAATATTCCTGGAGCATTCTGTGCATGGAAATTGCCGATAGAGATGTGTTCAGAGGCTTAATCTGAGTCACATGTGAAGAAGGGAAGGGATGTGTGTGGATAGGTTAATAGATTTGCCGAAGTCGTTCTCTTCTTTGCTCCTTGGAGGAGAAATCCAGCCACCTCTTCCTCAGCAGGCTATGGTGATGGCAGTTTCATGAACCTCACAGAACCACTCCTGGCCCTCTTTTACTGTGCCCTGGAAACAGGAGAGGGAACGTCACTAACACAGCTTAGATTGGAGGTAACAGGGCTTCTGTGAAGCACATGAGGCAGTCTGCAGCTGTCTCCCGGTAGTGGTTTATACCGAGGGTATTTGTCAGCCAGAGACAGGAGGTGCTTTAAAAATTCTCTGGGGGTTTAGCCAAACTATACAGGCCCTTTCCACAGTCCTATCCCTGTGTGTGTGTCAGATTTTCAGGGGTAAATGAATGTAGTTCAGGGAAGTCCACAGGAAATCCAATCCTCCACTTCTTGCTTCAACTTACTGATACAAAGGATAATGTACTCCACCCTGATGATAGCTATAGCAAATGGATGTGAAAAATGTAAAACCTGAGGGCGAGAGGATCTGGGAAAATAATCAGCAGCGGGCACTGTTTCTCAGAATGCATCTTGCCCACACTCCGCTGTCTCTTGGCATTTCTAATGTGACTTTCTGCACATCATTATAAGCTGAGCGGGGAGAGAGGGAGCGAGCTCTTTGCCCGAGGTAGTGATTATCCCCAAAGCTTGGCAAATAGAGCTCCAGCCAGGTGCTGGAATGCTCTGTTCCCTCAGAACACAACACTTGGTTGATAAGCTGTTCTGGAGACCAATGATGTCAAAGGCCCAGGCAAACATGCCACCTGACCAAAAGGAACAGCACGGTAACCTCTGTCAGGAAAATGCTGCTTTACAAGCATTTTCAACCTTTCTGTAACTTATGTTTTAGACCAGATAACTACAAACATTTTTGCTTTTAATTATGTGTATACAGAATAAGCCACTCATGCTATGTGTACAGAATTTATGATTTATCTTTTTTGGCTGTTTGTCCCACCTGTTTTTCTCTCTTTCATGCCTTTTGAGAAAATTTGGGCACATCATCTTCTCCTGTTATTTCGAAAGTAACACATTTCATTTCTATACCTGTGCTGTGCTGTGCTGTGCTATGCTATGCTTATGTACATATTGTTTAATTTAATCCATAAGACATTATTATTGTTTATAATAGCAAATCTTTGCTTACTCATATATGTCTACTACAATTGCTGTTATTCTTTCAATTCTTAGTATTTTCTTTAGTGATGGCATGCCAGAGGTACATTTGCAGTTTAGGGTTCTGAACACCTATTTATTCTCACCCTTGACAATTTTAGTGGAACTAGGCTTGTTAGGCAATTATTTCCTTTCCCAGTCTGCATTCTCTTCTGCCTTCCGTTATTGCTGTTGAGAGATCATCAAAACTCCTTAGAATGAAATCCATTTTCCACTGGCTGGCTTAAAAATCCTTTGGTATTCTTGATTTGTGGTGTCACTGTAATGTGTCTAGGGCTGGATTTAATTCATCTTGCTTGGGACTCATTGAGCTTTGACTTTAAATCGTTGCTTATCAGTTCAGGTAAAGCCTGAGCCCTTAACTCTTGAACTATTCTGTCCCACTTTCTCTTTCATCTGTTAGGAAACCTATCATGAGATCAATGTTAAGACTTTTCACTCTCTTATACTGCTCAATTTCATTATTTTTAATTTTAGAATAACTCCTGATCTCTCTTGGTTACTGTTTATTTCCAATACATTCTATTATTTTTTTCTCAAATGTGTTGTCACTTAAAATCTTTTCTGTTCTCTGCAAGTATTTGCATTTTTCTTTTGAATCAGTAATTAAAATAGTATTTTATGATCTATAATTTCAGTATTGGAATATCTGAACTCTTATAACCCCTTTTATCTAGCTGCTCTCATTCGTAGTCTTGTTTCCTTGTGATTACTTGGCAAGCTGCTCACACACATTAGACAATTTGAGGACTGCCTTGAGGTTTATGGTGAAGGTATCCTTTTAGGGAAGGCTGCTTAATCTTCTGTCAGGTATTTAGGGAACTCTTCTCTTCAGTTTAATCTAACTTCATAATCTGATGTCTTTGTAACGTGTATTTGGACAGCAAAGGTAAGCTTGTAGTAATGGCTTGATTTTTCTTCACTTGTTCTGCAGTTCTAAAGCAACTTTTCTTAGC
>PVKN010027841.1:0-13431 GCA_004027915.1 Capromys pilorides
TTTTTTTTTTTTTTTCTTTTACAAGTTGTGTTTATGCAAGAGCAAAGCAAATCAAAACAACCAACAACAACAACAAAAACTTGGTGTTTTAAAAATGAAAAAGAAAGCAAAGCAAAACTCGCAAGGCAAAATCCACACTCTCTGCGTGCCGCCGAGTCACTGACTGAGGACGCAGAGCTCATGAAGCGCCATGGCGTTTCCTGGTGCTGGGGCTGCATAAGGCTGCGAGCAGGGAGTGACTCACCAGGCAGCTCCTCGCCTCCCTAGGAGGCTGCCAGGCATCGCTGCTCTCTAATGGGCACTGAGGTGATGTGACCTCACCGCCTCACTTACCGGTTGGCACAGGTCAGGGGCTGGCTTCACTGCCTTTGGGACAGTAACTTCCTTCTAGGCTTTCTAGGCCTGAGTGCTCCTGGTTCTGAGCAACTCGTCCGTGGTGTCTCAACTTCAACAAAGGAACATATATGTTTAGTCAGAAAACAGTTTTTTAAAAAAATATTGCCTTTATATCTGTATACTCTGGCTCCTACTAAGACTTCCCTGCAGCCTGATTATATCTGCAAACAATACCTTTGGCTTTGTTCATGTACAAGGTGGGGGGTACATACATGTGACCATGTGTGTGGGTACATGTGTGTTTATGTATGGCTGTGAGACAGAACTCAGCTCTCATAATTCTAAGAGGAATAATTTTATAATCCTCTCAAATAGCATGCATTTGGCTACTTCTGCAATACCTATTAGTTTTAACTTTTCCCAAAACCTTCTGCCCACTGTTATGATCAGAATTTTTAGGCCATTATTATATACCCTTTAAAAGTAGTGGCTTCTGGGGCTGGGGAGATAGCTCCGTGGCACAGGTGCTTGCCTGGCAAGTGCAAGGTCATGAGTTCGAACCCTGGTCCCACAAAAAAATAAATAAATAAAAGCAGTGGCTTCTGTTTCCTGGGAGGAGCTCTGGTCTTTGTGTCACCTTTGGACGTCTGTCTCCAGGCTTCCAGTACAGACTCCTCAGCCTTCCAGGGCAGACCCTTCACTCCTTCTACACAGAACCCCTGCTTCTGATATGGACTTCCTTCTAGGCTTTCTAGGCCTGAGTGCTCCTGGCTCTGAGCAACTTGTCCATGGTGTCTCAACTTCAACAAAGGAACATATATGTTTAGTCAGAAAACAGTTTTTTAAAAAAATATTGCCTTTATATCTGTATACTCTGGCTCCTACTAAGACTTCCCTTCAGCTTTGAAGTGAGCTCCAATCTTTTGACTTTTGCCTGGGCAGACCCCCTCTGTGCAACATTCTACTCCTGCCGAAGGGGACCATTATAAGCCGACTTTGTAAATCTTTTTTATATATCTTACATTTGTGTTTTCATATTAGATCTGCTCTTCTGGTGAACTCTAACTGATATACCATCTCAGGTATCGGATTTAATTTTCACCCATTTAAGACAATGCCCCCTTATGGGACTCTACTGGCTGGTGATCTAAAGTGGAGGTGAGCTTGTGATGCTAGCACTGGGAAGCAGCTACAGATACAGATGGACAGTGCAGATGCAGAGACCACAATAAATCAGCTGCCTAGAGACTCATATTAAAACTCAATCAGTGAGTGGCAAAATAAGATTATGGAGTCAACTGGACCCAGCAACACTCTTTGGAGGTCACTCTCTCTCATCATCCCCGGATACGATAGCTTAGTTGCAGAAAAACATATTCCAGGTTTCCACTGATTTTGCATTGTGATGAGTTATATAAATTTTCCACTATATATTATTTATTATATATTATAATGTAGTAAAAATAGAAATAAACTACATATGTAACACAGTTAAATCATCCCCAGACCATCTCCTATGCCAGTTAGTGGAACATAGTCCTCTAAGAAACTGATCCCTGTACCAAAAAAGTTAGTGGCTGCTAATCTACACAAGTTGTAAGCCAGTGGTGAGCCCCTCCAATCCAGCCTGGAGTCATCAGTTTTTAATGGCTGATATTTATAGGAATCTCTTGCCTTCTGAACATTTGAGTTGCAAAATTTCATAGATATACTGTATAAGACTGGCTTTGTCAGCTTAGGGTTAGAGTTAAACTTATAAACAAATATGACTTACAAATAATTCTCCCAGGTTAAAAACTACTATATTTACCAATGCTGGAGGATCAGAAAGTCTCATGCAAAAGTCCAAAATTCTAGAATCTCTCCAGAAGTCCAAATAGCTGGAAATTTGACCTCAGTAGAAAGGGCAACTGTTCCCATTTGCGTTGCTCACTCATGGCCAACTTCTCCTCTGAATCCTTGAGGGAACAGATGCCCTAAAGCCAAATTCCTCCTGTCTCCTCTGTGGAGAGAGATAGTTGGGAGGCTTGTTTGGTTAGGCCTCATTTGCTCCTGTGTAAGCAAATAGCGAAGCAGGGAGTTGCTTGCTTTTCCTTAAAATGTGACAAAATGGCCAGAGAACAATTTGATGGCCCTAAAGTGTTTAGGGTGAGCAGGAAACTCATCTTGGATAAAGAATCCTGTCCTTGTTTTCTTTCTAGATGTGTATTTAAATAGCTACGTCATTATACCACCATTCCAAGTTCAATTTTTGAAACCCAAAGAAGTTTACCTCAAATTTCCTTTCCTACCTTTTCCTTAAAGACCCATAAGAAAAAACAGTGGCATCATTACCATAAACAATCTGCCATCTTATCATGGCCATCCCCTGTAATTCATACCATGATAAATGACAGGGTCTTTGCGTGAAGATTTCAATTTGATAAATACATTGCATTTTCACCACAGGTTTTATTGTTCTCCCCCAAAGCAGAAAACAATCATATGCACAAAAACATCTTGACAGCTCTTTACATCCCAAACTAATAGCTTTGTGCATTTTAATGGTTCTAAAGTTTATTTTTCACCCTAAGCCCAGATGGAAATCCCTGCCATCAGGAAGAGCAGAAATCTCTGGCTGAGATAAGGCAGATTCTGAAGGGGGAAACCAGGTGGAACCTCCTGGGGTTGCCGTCTGCTGCTCTCTGCCCATCTGAGAGCTGGGGGTCCTATGAGACCTGGGGGTCTGTGGATTACTTGATTAGATTCAATCCATACTCCTTGACTCCTGAGTCTGGAAGTTTCCCTATAATGTTTGGCTTTATCAGATACCACTACTACATGCTTGTTGATACATGCTTATTAATAATCATAAAGTTAGTTCAATGACTTAATGGGAAGGATTTGAGGAAAAGCTTTCAGATCACTATAACACCTCCCAACCCACTTGATGCAGGAATTCAGATCTGTTTCAGATGTTCTCTTAAATAGCAAGCAGCGAGTTCTTTGTGGCTTTGGAAGTGTTCTGTATAGCTGCACTGACAGACAGGAGAAGACATAGATTAGGCTGATAATTGCATACACTGTGAGGGCCAACTTTGCTGTGTTCTGAAATTCCTTTCTCCTTGGTGGAGTCTCACAATCAAGAGCAGGCATCGCATGCTGTTCTGTAGACCTGCCCCAGAGTCTCATTTTCCCATCTAACCAAGAACCTCCCACTGCGGACTGGCCCCCGGCCAGATGCCGAATGCCACAGCAGGAGACTCACCCTTCTCACTAGCCTTCACCCTTTGCCAAAACACACCAGGAAATTCCCTCTGAAGTCATGACTGTATTTTCTGGACTGTGACCCTGCTTGTGCATGACTGTGGCCACCAGCATCTGGGCCCAGAACATCTGCTCTGGAAAGAAAACAGCAATGAACCTTTGTCTGAATGGACCCAGAGGTGGGCTGCTGCCATGGACAACAGCCCTGGGGATTTCTACAAGCATCGTTTGCCCACCCTTGTCCCTCTCAGCTGGTGCGGGGATGAGACGCCGCCACGGGTCTGAACAAGCTTTCTGAGACATGCTGAGCTCCCTTTCTTGACAGCAAGACCAAATATGTCAGGGTTGTGCCTACACCGAAGGCAGTGAGGTAACCCGATTCAAAAGTACCTTTTCCCTCAGTTCGTACTTCGGCATTATGTCCCCTGGCCTGCTCCAATTTGTGTCGCATAAACAAGCTGACATTTAAGAGTTTTGTTTGAAAAAGAGGCTCGGCCGTAGCTGCTGAGCACACCTGCCACGCGCTGCTGCTGGGCTAATCTACCCCTTACCAGCAGACAGAGCAGGGCCGGCAACCAAGTCTGTATGCCATATTTGTGACCACTGAGTCACCATGACTCCTCTTTCCTTGCTGTCATTGGATTCCAGTTTACATTTTGCCCTATTTTGACCTTGAGTTTCCCAGAAAGATCAGCTTAACCACTGCGTCTCAGACATGACACCCCATTTACTTCAGGAAACACTTACTGATCAATGGTTGTGTCCCAGATACTAAAGCAAGCTGAAAGACAGGTGGCGCCTCGCCTCAGAGAGCTTATAGATTTAATGTATGGAATTAGATACATCCACACTCAAGCACGTATCCATGAGCCAGAAGGTGGAGGCCAAAAAGCCAGAATGAAACCCAGAGATACAAGCAATTTTCTTGGAAATATTTTTTAATGGGAAAGACACATTGGAGATCAAATAAGGATGTCAACCATGTGACTACTTAAAAATCTAGAAAGACATCATAGAGGGAGTGCTGAAGAAGCGACATCCAAAGAGAGGATAACTGAGGGTTCTCCAGACATCAAGAATACTTAAAAATCCCCAATGGATGAGATAAAAAGAAATCTGCAAATAATCGCCCATAGTGAGGCGATGGTCACCTGAGGTGGAGAGAACGTTGTAAGATCATCCTGGGAAAAGACACGTTAGCAGCAAAGGGACAGCAGCAGTGTGACGGAGGATTCTCTACAAAATGAGAAGCTGGAAAAGGCAGAGGAATAACGTCTTGAAAGTCACACGTCATTGCTAAGCTAGCATTAGATGACCACAGAGCAGTAATAATGCAGTTTAGGCTGCGATTGGTATTGTAGCAGGGTAGTAAAGAAGTGCTCAGAGAAAGCTTAGAAAGCCATCGTTTGCGTTGCACGGAGAGTGGGGCTGAAAGTGGTGGGCGGGACACGTGGAGAACCGAACTACGTTTGCGGGATGTACACAGCTGGGGAGTGTAGGGGCAGGGCCACAGCTGTCCGCAAGGCTCCTTTGCTCACATGAGGATCCTGCCTCTCATAGAGCTCGCGACTGTGAGCAGGACTCCAGACATCCCTCAGTCTGTGGCTTACCGGCCCTGGAGAGGGATCAAGCTGAACATCTGTGTCCTGTGTACTGGGAGGAGGTGCTCCACGCATTAGGGAAAAACCCCGGGGTGAGTGAGGAGCTCTGAGGCATGTTCAAGCAGCAGAAAACCATGGAGCTTGCCTAGGGTCTGCATGCATAGAGGATGACATCCTCCCAGGGTTCATAGCGCTGCCTGGAAGGATGCTCCTCTATGAACAGGAGCATCAAGGAGCTTCATTAGGAGCTTCAAGGCTGAGCAGGGCCCTCTAAGCATACACTCCATGGGCTTCCCGAGGATGTCAGGGTCTATTTCAATTCTTAGTCAGATGAGGCCAACCAGCTATACCAGTCCCTCCACTTTTCCCCATGTTTCACTGAGTCCTTGATGTTGCTCCCATGCCAAAGGAATCCTGTGGTCAGTTATGTTTTCTGCTTCACACCATGGGTGTTACAAGCCTTAAAGGATTACTTGCAAGCCCTAGGTCTCTGGCCTCATTTGCCCACTCATACGAGGACAAAGTTTTATCAATACTGGAGGGGACAAAACCCATTGAGATCATCCAGTACTTCTACACAGACCATGAGAATTTCCTGTACAACATCATGACCAAGGCCTACTCTCTCCTGCCCCAGCTCTGCCAGGACCACAAGGCTCAGGACTGCCCCCTGACGACCTCCTTCCTGATGCATCGTTTCCGTGTCTTCCCCAAATTGTTCTTCTCCCAGGTAAAGAGCCTGGCTACTTTCATCAAGGGAATGCTTCTTATGACCTTCATGTGGTCAGGGGTTGGCACGGGGACTGCCCATCCCAGAAGGTGTTTTGCTACACTGATACCCCCTTGACTACATCATCTTGACCATACTAATGGCTGGTGAGTGTCGTCAGTATCCGAAGTCTGGGGTTCTAGTGGATATAAGGTAGACAGATATCCACTCGGTTATTTCTGAAAGAACATATAAAGTGATATTCATTTTTCTATATATGTGTTATACACTCAGAAAAACATGAAACCCAGGATTCAGTCAGGCAGCCCCAACTCCTACACACACAAGTGTATAAGAGGGAAGGACCACCCTCCTCTGTGGCCATCTGCTTTTTCTTCTGCTCCTACTGGTCTCCAAGTCTATCTCTGTCTTCCCCTCACTCTTAGGGTGAATTTTTCCAGTAAAATAAACAAAAAGAAGACTCCCGAGAATCCATCCCAATCACTCTTAGTTTCCCCTCTCTACTGCCCAGCTCGGAGCTCTGCTCTTCAGAAAATTGTGTTTCTCTCCAGAGCATGTTAGTTTCCTAGAAAACTAGCTTTTGCAACTCCTAGGTCAGTGCTAGGCCCATGACCGTGGTCTGGAATGCCTAGCTAAAGATTGGTTTTGGGGGCTGGGAGGTAGCTCAGCGGCATAAGCACATGCCTGGCAAGCATTTGATCTCTGGTATCACATGGCCTACAGGCCCCAGAACCCCAGGCATATCGTGCCAACCCCAGAGCCAGGTGTAGTGGCACATACCTATAATCCTAGTACTGGTAAGGCTGAGACAGGACAGGAGGATCACTACAAGTCTGAAATGCATAATGAGACTATATGTATATATATATGCATGCTTTGGAACCAATCACCCCAACTTGAATCTTAATTCTGTCACTTAACTCTGAGATGATGCATACATCCAAGCCTCTTGGTGCTTTAGTCCACCCAAATCTAAAGTGCAGACAGGGATGTCACCTACCACATAGAGCTACAGTGAAGAGCAAGTGATACAGTGCACATCAAATACCTGCTGGGAGGTACATGCATGCACTGGTTGCTATTGTTATAAAAATCATTTCGTAACTATTTATTGAGCTAATTGTGGATAAATAAAAAAATCAAAGCCATGAACAATCTTGCTCTATGTACTTTTTCATGTCAATGAATATTATTTTGTAAATATTATTTTGTCACCTTTTCCCTATTATATTTAATACCATAAGGTACCTTTATCAGGGGTTTAGCATGTGTAGCTTGTTATCTCAGAGCTCTGGGAGCCTGAGGGAGGAGGGTCTCAAGTTCAAGCCCAGCCAGGGCAACTCAGTGACTCAGTAAGAGCCCATCTCCAAAAGAAAAAGTGAAAGGTAGCTCAGTAGGAGAGCACCGGGTTCAATCACCAATACAGAAAATCAAAGCAAAAACACCCAAGATTTGAATACACATAAAAAAGCCCTTCTATAAGTATATCCTTTTACGTCTCAGTTTCCTCAACTGCAAAGCCAGATGGCTCGGCTGGTTGATCTTTAATCCTCCTTCTGGTTCCAAAACTGCATGATTTTATGATCAGAGGGATTTGGTTATTTGTAAAAATTCTCACTTCTATTTTAGCAGTTTCAGAAGCTTTTCTTTTACTCTCCTCATGGATCAGGAAAGCGCAGAGAGGAACTCACCCAATCAGCCTCAACCACTTGTGTAGACAATAATAAAACAGGAGGAGAAGCGCCGTCCTCAGGCCTGGAGAGGTGCCACAGGACTCCCAGGGAGGTTGCCGTGGACCCCAGTTGCGGCCTCCATAGCCCAGGACAGAGCACGGAGATGCTTTGAGGCTGGCACCACTCAGAGGAAGCCCAGCCTTTCACTACCATGTACAATAGTCCAGCTTTCCTCAGCAAAGAGCAATCCACACAAACACTCTCAGAGCCTTTGCAGGTTCGTTGGCCAGGTGCACACTTCACTTTTTTCTGGGTCCATCGAGAAAACAGAAAATGACAGTGGATCACAGTGTCCTGAGACATGTCAGTGATGCCTGTGTTCGCTCTGGTCATATTATCTTTGAGCTCCTGCCACTGCTCAGGGGCTGTCTGCTAACACCAAGCGAGGAAACCAGATTTGGGATCTGAAGAACTGAACTATAAGGGAGGCCAGGCACACAGCACCTCCCTGCCAGGGCGGGGAAGACACCAGCTGTTCACCTCTGTACCATCACCACTTGAGGCACAAAGGACCTCTGCCCTGTGGGACAAAGACTGGTTGTGAGCATGGACTCCCTCGCTTTCATTTGCCACCAACTCCACAGCACGAGATGGTGCTTTGCTAAATGAACACCTGCCCA
Source organism: Capromys pilorides (assembly GCA_004027915.1). NCBI lineage: Eukaryota > Metazoa > Chordata > Mammalia > Rodentia > Capromyidae > Capromys > Capromys pilorides. The sequence goes on from PVKN010027841.1 coordinate 8,267, forward strand.
CGATGCTAGTAACTTCACTGCCACAAATTGCTCAAGAGATACAAAAGTGAAGCAGGATCCCAGCCTTCTGTCCTAGTCACCCTGTACAAACGACTCCCGGCATGTCCATGAGCCGGGGAACATCTACGCTGTCTATCCGCAAGAGGTGATTCCAGGAGCCACCTCAGAGTCTAAGAGCCACCCAGTTATCATTAAGACTCTTCATGGGCCAGCACTCAACATAGAAAAAAAGAAATCCTATTTGATAAAAACTCACAATTTGAAGGAGATGACTTTTTCTTCCCATGCCTATCCAAGATATGTGTAAAAAATTTTCTCCACAAAAAGCAATCAGTTTGTCATAACCTTCTGTTAGTGGAGGTGAGCCTGTCTCTGGTATTCCTTGGGGATATAAAGAAACACTGCTCTGTTAATTTTTAAAGGGGCAGCACTTCTGATGGGCTCCAGGAGAGAGATCTCCCACATGGTTTCCTTGGAGATGGAGATGGAGGTGATGGCGCGCAAGCTTCCTGAGACAGGTCCGTGGTGGGAAACCAGCCCCCAGTCTGTAAGTCCTTTGAACTTCAGCCTAGCCCAGCCCATAAGGACCACAGAACCAGTGCCAGCTGGATTCACAAAGCACAAGGCTCCTGCTCATCCATATTTGGGTGCAAGAATCTGTGTGGCGTTTGGCAGCAACAAGCCTTGCCATATGCTGAGAGAGAGAGAAAGAGGGTTGAATTACATGCTGCCTAATCTTCGGGTGAATCACAGCTGACTCACATCCATCTTGACACTCTGAGATTATAAATAGAAATATCTGGAGCAGAAGTAAGAGATCTATATGTCTTCGCCTTTGTCAAGTTCCTCTCGCTGTGTTCCTCAGGAGTCCTGCTTGTGGTGGGGCAGAATCTGAAGACAAGGCCTCTGAGCAAAGCTTTGAATGTCTTTGCTGCATTACATGGGGAAGCTTGTCAGAGAGATAGAGAGCAAACCTGTTTCATGCTGCAGAACTGGGTGTGTGCCCTAGAGCAAGGGGTGAAGAGCCTTCTGAGGACAATAGGCCTGGGACCAGGTTCCTGTGCCCATTCACATTCAGAGATGACAGGACCTCGGGAAGTGCAGGCTGCCAGTGACTCCTCCCCCAGGAGTCCAGGGCAGACAACATCCACGCAGGGCCAGGCACTGATGAAGTCACCTGGTTTGACTCCAGAGCTTCTTGACAAAATGTACACTGCTCTGTTGATTTTCTTGCTAGTCTTCTGAGGTGGAGCAAAAAGTCTCAACACGTTTTATACCAAAGATGTCTGAGCCAGAGAAGTCAGAACCATCCAGTGACAAACCGTGGAAGTTTGGTGACCTGGGAAAGTCAACATGTCAAGGGTTTCAATGACTATTTCCTAAGTAATCTCAAGGAAAGCATGTACTCAAAGGCCATCGTTCCTGCTCTGGGACGCTTCTAATATTTGGAAGGAGGACAGAGGAGATAAACATGTAGCAATTAGGAGACAGTAAAGGCAGACAGAGGCAGAGGCTCTCTAGGAATTTGCCAAGGCAAAGTCTGAGCTAGAAGGACTCACGAGACCATTTGGCTTGTTGTGTGTGTCTCAAGATTAGCCTTTCCTCTGGAGGTCTAATTTAATTAGCACCATGCTGGGCAATTACTGAAGTTATTATTTCTCAGGGAACAGAACTGAAAACCTTTGACAGAGCTTTGAACAGAGAGGGATGAGTGTGTGTGTGTGTGTGTGTGTGTGTGTGTGTGTCTGTCTGTCTGTCTGTCTGTCTGTCTGTCTGTACGTCTGCACATGTCTGTCTGTGCATGCATGCGTGTGTATAAAAGAAAGACTATGAAAAAAGAAGGGAAATGAAGAGGGGAAAGGATGGAAGAAGAGAATGGGGAGAACCAGATGGGAAGGAAGGGGAGGAGATAAAAGAATCCCCAACCTACACCAGCACCCCGGGCTCATTAAAAACCACTGCCACTTTGTACTAAGATCAGAATGTTAAAGTCACTGTCATCATCAAATGGCTCCTGTCTAAATATACAATAGTCCATGCAATTCACAAAACAAGTAAATAAAATCAAGCACTCCCCGGGGACCCTGTGGCACTCCGTGGGCTGTCTGAGGGTAGCACACGCACAGGCTCACGAAGGACAGGCCCACCGCGGGGCAGGGCCTCAAGGACTGTGATTTTCCAGGTGTTCAGCTAGAGAGGAAAACATGTGTTTGTCTTCATCTATGCAGATAAAGATGGAAAAGATTAATTAGATCATTAAGCAGTGTATAATTATCAAGTGCATTTAATATTATTATATGTTTATGCCAATTTTCAAGGCAATTTTGCATCATTATCTTGGGTGCTACTCCCACATGAGTTTTTAAAAATGCATGTTTTTAGACTCTATAGTTTGGAGAAGAGCTCTGTGCTATTCTTTGTCTTTATGGCACCACCAGTATAAGAGAAAGTTCGTGCTTTCAAAGCTCTAAAAACACGGCTGACCTTAGACATAGTCTCTTCCTGTCTCCCTCTCACAGTATTGTCACACAGGAAATAAAAGCAGTCAGCCCAGGATCTCTAGGTAAGATCATAGAATGAAGGGATTTTGATTTAACTTCTCTCCCTCAAGCCAAATAAAGTCCATAAAAAATGCAAACTACAAAAACAAACCCACCACCATGACTAGGACATATCTACAACTCTATACCTCAGTCCCTGGAGAATAGAGGTCAAGTACAGTAAGATCGGGAACTAAGCAAGAACAGATCTCAGATCAGACACAAATCTCTGCAGATCCTGGAAGCTCACAGAGCTGACTGAGGTCCTGGGCTCTGATCACATGGACAGCGCTCACCTTCCCCAGGTCCTGCTCCTAGAACAGTAGCAAGGCCAGCCAGGTACTGAGGATACAGAGATAGCCACATGAGGCATTGTGAAGAGAAGCCCAGAGACAAAAGAAGTGAGACTGGACCCTGGGTTTATAGCAACTGAATCCATGCCTACTGATAAGACATTCTCAGCCGGAAGACGGTCCATCCGGGGAATACTGGCAACATCTGAAGACAGCAGTTGGGAACATGTTGCCACAACTATGGAAATAGAGTGGACAGAGGTCAAAGATACTCTCCATACCTAAATACACACATAGCCTCTTCAGAAAAGAATTAGCTCAAATGTTAACAGGGCCAAGGCTGAGAAAATGATGACCTTAAACAAATTGCCGCACTTAAACCTTCTGGACCTTAGTTATCTCATTTGAAGCACAGGACCAGTAAATATCCACTTTATTGAGTTATTGTGCTTGCTAAATCAGAGGTATATATCATATGAGGTAATGTTTCACACAACCCTTGGCAAATCAGAAGGAATCAATGACTGTAATTCTGTACCCCCCTTCCTCTTTTCCTCCTCGAAGAAACATAGGTCTATCTGTTTGACCAATTGCCAATAGCCCATCGGGGACACCGTTCTGCCTCAGAGATGTACTGTTAGAAAAACGCTTAGTTCTCTAGTATTTTCTGTGAGTGGGTGCCTCACTGGTAACTGTTGTTAGAGAAAGGTGCAAACAACAAGGCATACAGAAAAGAACAGGACAAGGACGATCTGCTCAACTAACTGACCCAACACCCTGCTCTTATTTTTAGAATAAGAGGCATCATCTATCTAACCAAATTAAAATCAAACCCAGGCCATGTAGGTGCAGAAAGACTAACATTTTTATTTTGAACATTTTCTTAAACCCTGCCCAGCTGAATTACATTCCTCTCTGTATTTTTAACCGCTCACATTTAGTGAGTCAAATCATCTCTTCGTGACTCAAGACTACTAAGGTTAATTACCTTTTGGGCTTCCACACAATGACGGCCTTTGAATCGTCTGAAGTTTCTTGGATCTTTATCTGTACCCTAAGTAGCCTCAAAGCACTGTGCCTCTTGATCTTCTGTTTACATTAATTAAGGAGGGTTTCCCCCCTGCTTAATTCCTTATTAGAGTGCTTCTAACTAATTTTCTCCTCAGACATTCAGGTCTTTCCAACAGTGATTTCACAAGTTTCAGGGCTAAGGCTTGCTTAGCTGGTAGTACATGAAGAAGAGATACCCTTTAGGAAAGAATGCAAAATAAGGTGGCAAATTGGGGAGTAGGAGGAATCCTGGAAGACGTTTCCACTCAGGCTAAGGGAGCCATGGTTTAATAATACACAGACATGACCATAAAAATATCCCAATAAAAAATATCCCAATAAACTTTAATCAGCTTCTACTTAGCTGGAGCTCAAAAATGCCTGCAGTGTCACCTCTGCCATCAGACATGAGATGGCACATGCCGAAGGGTAAGTCACAGTGACACCAGCCCATCAGAGCCAGTGGTGATTAAAATACCTTCGCTTTTGGGTTTTGTACCACCTTGTGGCCTGGTAAGTACGCTACTGGGGTCTCCTGCTGTGGAGCTGCCGCTGCCATGGTCAGATGCAATCCTTCCTCTTCTTATTTTGAGCTAGAAAACGAGAGCCATACTTGACCAAGCTTTGTAGAAAGAGAGAAGAGTGAGCTCAGAATAGCTCAGAGGGCATTGCTCCTCAGAGTCAAGCATAGAGATTTATGTGTGCTGAATATGAGTCGGATACATGAACTACACCAGGATCATCCCTTATTTTAAGCTGTGTTTCTCCAGGTGAGGAAAGGCATGTTGATCTCTTGTGTCGTTTTTCAAAAGGGAATTCTCTTAGTAGAAGTTGTTTTGAATAGAAGCTTTATTGAAGAAAACATGATTGTATGTAGTTGGTACATTTTTCAGTTGTAAAATTTCTACACTTGGCCTGGAGAATTCTAATAACGAGTAAATGTTTATTTGTGTCTTTCTTTGCTTCTGTTTGCTAGATCTTGAAATATTTTTTACCTTGAAATAATTTAGACTGAAAGAAGGGCGGTGTAAATATGGGTTAATGATTCCTGATATCCTTCTTCTAGCTTCCCTAAGAATAACTTACATAATCATAGCACAATTATGAAATAAAGACATGAACATCAGCATAGTACAACAAACTAGTGCATGGAGTCTACTCAAATTTTGCCAGGTTTTCCAAAAATGTCCTTTCATCTGGCCCAGGACTGAATCCAGGATTCTCTATTGAATTTAGTTGTGACCTCTCCTAAATCTAATTTGTGACAACTTCCAAGTCTCTT
>PVKN010027842.1:0-13417 GCA_004027915.1 Capromys pilorides
TGAAGAGTTATGCGCCGTCAGGTTGTATGCCCTAGAGGAAGTGGGTAGAGCTCTGGAAACAGCCTTCCGTGACTGTATCTAGAAGGAGCCGGCAGCCTTACAGACCAATAACAAACAAGAGACTGAATGGCAAGCAAAGTCTCCTGACAAAGAAAAGCTCACAGGTGGGTTATGCCAGATATTCAAAGAAAAATACCAATTCTTATTCATACAAGAAAAATAGAAGGGACACATCAAACTCATGAGGCCAGTATTGCCCTATACCAAAGGGAAAATACCACAAGAAAAAAAATTTTTACAGGGAAATATCCCTGTTACTATAATATAGTACTAGAGACTCAGTAAGTCATAAAGGAAAGAGATCTGTTCAGCTCTTGGTTCTGGCTGCAGGTTGAGGGATCTACCTGGTGAAGGCCTTCTTGCTGTCAGAGCCCTGGGGCAGCATAGGCCCCTGAGACAAGGAGCGTGCAGGACACCAGCCTGGCTTAGAGAGTGGACCATGCCGGAGAAACCCATTAATCGCTTGCTGGCTAATCCATCCATGAGAGAAAGCCCAACTCACACCTTAGAGGCCCGATCTCTTAATTCTGCCAAGGTGACCGCATTCCAATGTGTATCCTAAGGGACACAAACCACAATCAGACTGTGGGGAGGTGGATGCAAACCCCTAACAGGATACTAGCAAAGCACAGGCAGTGCACATCAGAGGAACTGTCCACCAGAGCCACGTCAGAATTACGCCTGGGGCATGATGCTTACTCGGTGCATGCAGATCAGTCAGTGCGCAGTACCATGTTGAATGTATGAAAGATAAAAGCCACACAACAACTAAACACTTGGCAGGATCCCATATTCATTATATATATATATATATATATATATATATATATATATATATATATGATGCAGCAAAAGCATTTCTAAGTATGATTTTTTTAAAGTAAAGCATTTATTGGTACATGTTAGATATACATAGTGATAACATTCATCATAGCGAATTTGTCCCTGTACGTAATATATCCTCCTCCTCCTCTTCCTCTTCCTTTTCCTCCTCCTCTTTCTCCTCCTCTTCCTTCTCCTCTTCCTCCCCCTCTTCCTCCTCTTCCTTCTTCTTCCTCCTCTTCATATATATATACAGTATTTTTTAGTACAAAAAAGAGTCTACAGGGTCTATAGGGTCTCACTATGTAGATCAGACTCATAGTGATCCTCCTGTGTTCACCTCCAAAGGGCTGGGATTACGAGCACGTGCCACCATGCCCAGTCTCAATTGCCATCTCAGCACACCCCGGGGGCAGGGCCAGCGCTGCATGCTGGGGTCATGGTATATTTTTAAAACTGTCAGCAAAACAAAGACTTAATCTCAGTGCAAAACAAGCCATTGATGAAAAGCCCAAGGCCAATCTTATAATCAGTGGGAAAGTTAGAAACCTGGCCCAGTACATTCAGGTAAGAATGCTCACTCTCACCTCTTTCTTCTTCTTTGGAGTACTGGGAACCCTGGTTTGGTTCCCTTGTACATGATAGATGAGCACTCCATCACAGTTCTTCCCTTAAGACAGGGCCTCACTGGTTGCCCAGGCTGGCCATAGACTTGCAGCTCTTCCCAGACTCCCCAGGAGCTGGGGTTGCAGGCTTGCACCCCCATGCAGGCTGTTCTCAGCACCTCTACTCCACACATGCAGTGTTAAAGTTCCTACCACAGCAGTCGGAGGAGAAGCAGAACTAGAAGTCATCAGAATGGGAAAGGAAGTCAAACTATCTCTGCTTGCTGATGCTGGGATCACGGACAGTACGTGAGTCAGAGGTGACAACAAAGCCTGTTAGAACCAACAAATGAACTCACTAGCATTGCAGGACTCCAAGTCAGCATGCGTTCCAGTCACCTGACCATAGAGTGCAGCTGCCCAGCGCAGAGTGGGGCAGGCTTCGCTGTGTAGAGATGCAGAGGCCTCTGCATTTATTCATCACTAGCGTGAGTGGGCATCTATGGCATGCCTAAAACTTAATGAAATATAATTCATATACCACACAGTTTATCTCAAAGTATAAAGTTCAAAGGTTTTTAATGTATTCAAAATTTTGTGACCATGTTCACGATGAAGTTTAGAACAATTTTATTGTCCCCAACAGAACCCTCACACTCACTGGCAGCCCTTCTGCATTTCCCCAGCCCTGGTGATGCCTAATCCGTTCCCACCTCTCTGGGCTCACATATTTTGCACAATTTATGGAAGTGCATGATCTCCTTGATGGCCTCGGCCATACCACCTGTGCACTTGGCTTTCCGGCCCGTGAAGCCCACCCCCACAAGGCCAGGCCTGAAAGCAGGCAGGCTGCTCACTTGTCGGGCCAACTGTGTTCCATATGTGCAGAGATGTTGCCGCTTTATTTCCTATGACTGATCTCAAGTCCTGCTGAATGGTGTCTCAGTCTCTTCTAGTTGAAACCACTGCCTTTGGATCTCTGAGTTTTGTAGCGTAAATTTTCTGAGAGTTTTAAGGTTATTTCCCTGTCACAGCAGTTCCACCTCTGTACCTCCTTTTCTGTGTGGCAAATGAGTGCGCAAGGAGACTTGGGGATCTGCCTTCCAGGGACAATGGAAGGCCGTCTGCATCCTGGGTTCTGGTTCTCCAGCTCTGGTAGGGGTGTTACATCTTGGTTGTCTCTGGACAAGAGCATGCACTGTCCATTGACAGTGTCACCATGTCCAACCAGACTTCTAGTTTCACTTTTCAATCTTACTGTATTTCATAGCAATGCTATCCTGGTTGGAACATTATTTTATTGCCCCAGCATGAGTCAGTCATAGGCCTACCCCGCTGGCAGCCATGATTCAATCCCTTCTGGCTGTATGTAGAGTGGGGGAGTAGAGGAGGCATGAGAGAGAAAGCTTCAGGAAGAGCAGCTTTCACCTCCTGGTCCTAACTGGGTGAAAGGTTGGTCACAGCCTCTCTTCCTGAGGCAATACCCCAGATAAGTCACCCCGAATGCTGGGCTCTCTTTCTCTCTCTCTGTTTTCCTAGATCCTGAACTTAAAATTCTTGTCACCTTGTTGGTTCTCTGATGCCTCCACATTCTTTAAGAAAACTTTGTTCTGCTTCTGTAGCTATTTCTAGTGAGAGGTTGGGGTGAACTATTTAGGCAATATTACCAGAACTCAAAATTCTCAGGATGGACTCTGCCTCAGAAAAATCTAATATTTTATTGGAGTTCCTAATATCTGATTCTCTAATTGGATGACCCATATGATCAACTTAAAGGCAAAAACACCCTTGGATTCTGGCTTTGGTAACCACAGTGTTTTTAACCAAAAATCTCTTTGCTGGACATGCTGGATGTTTGGTGACAGAAGGGAATGTTGCTCTGCTTCCTGCATTGGAATCTACACGGCTCTGAAGTAGAAGAGAGGCTGAGCATCCTGATTTTCCAAAGGCAGAGTGGCATTGAATCTGTTAGCTTGAAGGTATACAATTAAAGAATAGCAAGCTTGTAGACATTTTATAGCAGAAGTTAGCAATGGGCCAGAGGCCATGACCGCCCATTCCTGCTGCTTGTCACACAGCGGACTTGCTGCATTCAGCGAGCCTTGATTGTCTGAGCATGCTGCAGTCCTTCAACAACGTGACAGGTCAAGCTGCCTGTGTCTGGTTTGTTTTCCTTTAGTTAAAAAGAGTACGTATTGGCTCCAAATGGCTTCAAGGACGTCAAGTCTGGGAAATACTGGCCCAGTCAAGGACACATCTAACTGCTTGCCAGGTACACTCTCCCTTTTTTCCCAGGATGTTCCTACACAGTGGTAAACATTTCCTTTTAAGTAGTTCATTAAAAACTACCCCACTCAGAGTACGTAGCCACACACATGTTAACCTGCTATTAGCCTGTCTTAGTTACTCTTATTTTGTTACTAGAACAAATACCCGACACTCAAAATGAGGGAAGGAAAGGTTTATTTAGCTTACAGTTACTAGAGATTTCAGTCCATATTCAGCTGGCTCCAGAGTGGCATATAGCAGAGGGCAATCTTTCCTGGTGGGCAGCTAAGAGCAAAAAAGCAGGGAGAGGCAGCAGCAGCTCAAGCAGCTAACCTCTCTTCCTACCTTCATTGAAATGCAAATCACCTGCCCCAGGGGAGGTGCAGCACCCATTTCCACAGTAATCAATTACAAATCACCTATACATGCAAAACTGACCTATACATGACCTATACATGCAAAACTGACTCAACACCAGTGATTTGAAACTGTTTTCCATCAGCCTTGGGTGTAAATAAAAGCTGCCTTCTGATCTCCTGGGGCAGGATCTTCCACACAGTTTAGCATTAATTTTCTGCAACAAACTAAGGCCCTTCTTCATAAGTGATAGCTAGAGAGTCTGGATCACACAGCAGTGATCTTTCTATTGATGTAAACAGTTTGCAGAGAAAAATCTGTGACTCTCTGATAGAAGCCCAGTTTAATAGCAGGAAGTTGCTTGATTTGTTGGGCCTACAATAAATACTAGAAACCCCATGGGATCATGGTTCCCAGTTTGAAGTATTCAGTCCATCGCTGACTTGGGTCTGAGTGTTCTCTCTTCAGACTTACTTCTGAGAGAGCAACCTTTGTGTCCAAAGGCCATGCCTTGTTATCTTACCACAGATGTAAGTTGGCTCAGCTTTCTAATTCAGGAGAAAGAAGAGGGAAGCAGAACTAAAGGAACAGAAGAGTCTGCTCCATGGCTTAGGGTAAAATAGGCAAGTGTCTCAACTGAGGCTGAGGCTGTGTCAGGAAATGGGAAGGTGGCCCACTTCTGCAATTTGTAATTGATTACTGTGGAAATGGGTGCTGCACCTCCTCAGGGGCAGGTGATTTGCATTTCAATGTAAGGGACGAAGAGAAGTTAGCTGCTTGAGCTGCTGTTGGGTGCCACAGAGCCGCCCAGCAGCACCTGTGCAGGATCCCTCTGAGCTCACACAGCTACTGTGTGTCCCTGAGGGGAAAGGGAGCTCCCAAAGCAGGCTGAACTGACAGGGAAAGCCCTGTAAGTGGATTTCCTTCTGCATGTTCAGGTGCTTCTGAATACCCCCAGGTTCAGCTAGGTCACCCCATACTGACCCTTGTGCTTTCTGGTACAGCCATATTTGCCAACAGAGGTGCCTGTCTTCCCTCCTTCAGAGTGGAGTGACTTCTGGTCTTAGTCAAGACCCCCTCATGGCTGTGTGCTTCCCTCCCACGCAAAGACTTCCCTCCTCAAATTCTGCAGGTCTTAGCTTCTGGACTATGGGGAAAGGAGCTCTGCTTCTGGCATGGTGGAGTAGTCGCCTAACAAACCAAGCCTACCACAGAGGCCACAAACATCCCAAATTTGATGGAAGGCAAACGTAAAGAATCTCATCAAAATCTAAACAGGATAAATGTAAGGAAACTGTAGATATGCCATGCTCAAATTTAAAAGCTAAAGACTAGGCAAAAATCTCAAAAGAAGCCAGAAGGAGACCTTAAATCATGGGGGGCTGGGGGAGGTAGCTCAATAGAATAAGCACTTGCCTGGCAAGCACAAGGGCCTGAGTTCAATCTCCAGTCAAAAAAAAAATCATGTAAGACAGATTGGTTTAAAAGACTCTTGGCTCTTGTCCAGAGCTACAGAGGCCAGAAAATAATGGGAAATGCCTGGCGGCATTGAGTGAGGGGAGGCCAGCCCAGGGTTTCTTAAGTAGCAAACCACACTCCAAAACTTTTGCTAAAGTAGGCATGCTTTCCATAGAAAGAAAACAAAGGGAATTTGTCACCATCAGATGTGTTCAGCAGGAAAAGCTAAGGAATGATAGGCTGGGCGCAGTGGTGTATGCCTATAATGTCAGCACTCAGGAGGCTGAGGCAGGAGGATCACTGTAAGTTTGAGGTCAGTCTGGGCTACAGAATGAGGTTCAAGGAAAGCCTGAGCTGCATAGTGAAACTCTGTCTCAAAAAGGTGAGAGAGACACACACACACACACAAAGACAGAGATGGAGACAGAGAGACAGACAGACAGAGACAGAGAGAGACAGAGACAGAGAGACAGAGTAAGACAGAGAGTCAGAGAGAAAGACAGAGGCAAAGAGACAGAGACAGAGAGACAGAGGCACAAAGAGACAGAGAGAGTGAGACAAAGACAGAGACAAAGAGTGAGACAGAGAGAGAGACAGAGACAGAGTGAGACAGAGAGTCACAGAGAAAGACAGAGACAGAGAGAGACAGATAGAGAGACAGGGAAATAATGAAGAAAATGATAACAGAAGAAAACTAGATTTTTAGGTTATAGAAAGAATATTAAACACATAAATCCCACCTACTCATGCTCACATTGGAATCCTAAAAGAGGCCAGGCATAGAAACTGAGAGCAAATGGTGACCACCAGAGCGGGTGAGCAGAGCACGGCTGGAAGCTGAGCCCTGACCCAAGCTCCAGTGGGAGAGCAGTGAGAAGCCCCACTGGCCATAGCAGGTGGCATGATGAAATGTTGTCCTTGACTCCCGGGAGCCCAGGGAAGAGGTTCCAGTTTCCCGCCATGGAGAATGCTAAGCATGGAGAGCATCACATGGTGTGTACATGGAGCAGAAGATCACACGGCGCCCAGGACCATGTGCAATGTTAGAGTTTTGGGAAGTAGTTAAAGATAATAGAATAAACATTTTAAAACATGTGAAGACACTTCTCTTAAATTGTTAAAAATATCTGCTTCAGGTGAAAATTATAACCATCTTGGTAGACATAATATATATAAAAATATACATTTGGCAACTACAGTATAAGAAGTAATGGAAAATAACTGAAATTTATTGCAAAGTTTTCATATTTTTTATAAATTATTATATTATCAATTATAAGTGGACTGTGAACATACACTGTATGTTATGCGAACAGAGTTTATAACTTTGGTAACTTTTACTAATAGTTTATTTCAAGTATTCAGCTCCGCCCACCCCCTGCCCCACCTAGTTTTTCAGTACCAGGGACTGAACTCAGGACTCTGTGCTTGCCAGGCAGACACTTATTCTGCTGAACTATCTCCCCAGCCCTTATTCCAAGTATTCAAAAGCAAGAACAGTTTCACTTCTCCTTTTCAGAATCAATGGAAAGTCCCAGGGTCATTGGGCAGTGAGCGAAACTTACCTGGTTAGGATGAATGCAGCTCTCCCCAGCCCACCCTTCATTCCATTTGACATCTTCTGGCCCAGCTCCATCACGGGCTTCCCTACGTGCAAGCCCATTGTCAGAGGTTGTTGGGGTCTCCCAGGGGTTGAACTGCATCCTCCAAATCCATGTGCTGGGGTCTTAACCCCAGGGCCTCAGAATATGACCGCTTTTGGAAGCAGGTTCATTGCAGTGCAGGACGGTGACACTGGCGCTAGAGGGGCTCATAGTTCCACAGGACTAGTGTGAGGAGCTTCGGAGCCGTCATGCCTGTGGGAATTCACCACTGAAGATGAATCCATTGTTGCAGCCCCAGGGCCATGAGAAGTGGGAGGATGTGAGCACAGCCCTCAGAGGGAGCATGGCCAGATAGCTTTGATCTCCATATCCCAGAGCCTGGTCATGAAACACTCTTGTTTAGGCAAGGACTAGTTTGTCCCTGCATCCTCAGCAAGCTTACAACAAACAAGAGGAGGCCTGAGGACCAGGTCATCAGGCATCTTTCCGGTCGTCTCCTCTACCTCCACCATCCCACTGCATCTTTCATTCCCAAGAGCCTCTGAGAGGCCAGGAAGTCACAAAGCCAGGCAGGGACTCTGAGCAGGAAGGCAACAGACTTGAGAACTTAGACTTAATGTTTTAGAGTGGCAACAGAGGTAAAGTTAATTAATTACTTTTTGGGAGACAGAGGTGGCTTAGCTTTGGAAGAAGATTCAGGAGCCATTTTTCAATAAATTATACACCAGGATTTCCCATCACTAAGGCAGAATTGGGATACTCATGTGTCAGGAATCCAACTTCTCTCACCTGTAACCCCAGCACTTGGGCAGCTGAGGCAGGAGGATTGCTGTGAGTTAGGCCAGCTTGGGCTACATGTGGGGCTGCCTAAAAAGAGAATCCAATTTCTGTCTGCCTTCCATAAGACAGCATCAACATAGTTACTCTTTCCTTAAATGCTTTGTTCTGGTAATGATATGAATATTTAGAGCTTTTCTAGGAAATGAAATGTGTGCACAGCAGAAGGAAGGGGTGCGTGTGCAGCCCAGACTTGGAGATTCAAAGCTTGACAACACAAGAAAAGAACGTCACAAAGTTGGGTGAGTGGACCCACAGTTTACCACTTGAACTTCAAAGGCAGATCGACCTTATTAGCAGAACAGCTTAAACAAGGCTTCAGGCTGCCCATGCCTAAGCCCGTGATCCAGTTCTTAAACAGATCGTGTTAACTAATAGGTCAATAATGTCTTCAGTGGAATCTGCTTCCTATGGTGAGCGCCAAAATAGTTCTGTTTCCAGCTGATCTCAGTAACCAGGTCAGTTTCTGCCAACTGCCACTGCTTCCAAAAATACTCCAAGCCGGTGGAATACCCATCATCCATGGCCTGTGGGCTTCAAGAGTAATTCAACCTTTATATCTGTGAAGACGAGAAGTTTTTCTTCTTGATTAAAGAGCAGATAATATGGTGGCATTAAGACTTGGTCACCCTTGAGCATAAGCATTAGACATATTTGAGGAAAAAAGTCAAAAGAAAACACATTTTGAGTTTAATCTTTACTCTGTATCTTTTTTCCACACACCACACTCTCACCCCAATCTGTTCTAGTCCAGCCCCACTGAGCACCCCAGACATATAGTACTTTGTATCTGCCCATGGATGCTGTCCTCATGACCCACTGGAGACCCTGGGGACACAGGGTAGGACTCTGACAGAGCCTGGGCTGACTGAGTAGTATGATGCTCAGAATTCCAGTCTCCACACAAACTCAGAGTAAAGTTAAGGTTGAAGTCTGTGAGGTCACCCCGCTATCTTGGCCACATCAGAGATTTTATTACTATTTTCTGGTCTGCTATCTGTCCTTCACTTTATTTCAGCATTTTCTGCTCACCATAGCACAGAGGGTTAAAAGGGACAGCATCATTTTGGAGCTGTGTCAGCACCCTACATCTCTGCCTGTGTACTTGAGGCAGGAAGGCCCAGGTTGCCAATATGCCTCTTTTTTTTTCAGGACTGGGGTTCAAACTCATGACCTTGCACTTGCCAGGCAGGCTCTTGTGCCATGGAGCTATCTCCCTAGCCCCTGTCTAAAACCTCTTATGCCTGTTTTTCTTAACTATGGGGAGTTATCATGCTGTCCCTCACTTTTGGGTCTGACCCAAGAGAATTCCTGAAGATTGCATTCCTGGGGCAGGACATAATGACAGAAAATATGGGTGGGAGCCACAAGAAAGACTTTAAATTTTAGTGTCCTTTGATGGTGTGGTATAGTTTCAAGCCAGAGAGTCCATGGTCCCAATTGTCTCTGACAAACGTTGCCCTAGTGTTCAGTTGGCTGGTTGAGGACACAGTAGTGATGGCAGCTGGCAGCTGCAGACCTTCCAGCATCTGTCTCCCTGCTTTACCATCCTTCCTTCCCTAGTCTGGTGCTGAGACACTAAAGAAAGAGAGAGGAAAACCCCACAGCAAAGATGCTCAAGGGAAACAGGCACCATCCATCACACTACACTAAAATTCCTAAAATGCAATCTGCAGGAATTCTCATAGGTCGGACCCAACTATGGTCAGGGGATATGCGAGTAGGTGGGGAAGGGGAGTACCAGACTACAGCACAACAACTCAAGATGGGTTTAATACATGTACTCAGAGTCATAAAAATGTGAAACTTGAAGCAAGCTGCTATAGAAAAATAATCAATTAGAAAAGTGAAACATGAGTTAAAAAAATTGTCCCAAATCTGATCGAAGAACTTGTGTAATTCAAATTTGTGTAATTCAAATTTTCCTTCTGGAAAGAAATTCTCATTTTCTAAACAATGCTTCAATTTAAGAGGCCAGTTCATAGAAGAACCGTGTAAAGTTTAAGCCATATCTTCTGAGATGTATTATATGCACTGAATCCATAGGTTTTCGAGACTTCTTCCCAGGGGTTGGAAACATGGATCTGGGAACCAATGGATGGAAGTAGAATTGGCCCTTAAGCTATCACTTCATTGATTTCGAAATGTAAGTATTCTATTCCCCAAACTTTACACTTTGCTCATAAAATGTTCTGGTTTCTAGAGTGAGACTGCTTGTTCTCTAGCACAAGAATAGTATGAGTCCCACCAAACTGGAGGCCAAGACAGAGGATGGGGCACTGACAGAGCATACCAACCCTCACTGCCATGAGGAGCTTGAGTAGTGTTATGGCTCTATCCAGATGTCTCTCAAAGCCTCCCATGCTCCTAAGTGAGGCATTTTGGAACTGGCTGGATCTAGAGCATGTGATCCTGGAATAAGAGTATGAGATACTAAATTAGTCCACTGATTCGAGCTAGATAATTCTGGGTGTGCAATGGAAGGGAAGCCTCACCGAATCAACGGGCTTGTAGCCAGGATGAAATATAAGGGAGAGGGAAGGCAAGCTTGCTGCTGCTGCTGCTCCTGCTGCTCCTGCTGCTACTGTTGCTGCTGCAGCTGCTGCTCCTGCTCTTGCTCCTGCTCCTGCTCCTGCTGCTGCTGCTGCAACACTGTCTCCTGCCTGCTTGCCACAGACTCTGCCATGCCCCTCTACCATAGAATCAGCACACTATTGATTGAAACCTTCATATACTATGAGCTATAATAAATCTTCCCTTTTTAAACTTATAGATGTTGAGTATTTTGTTCCAGCAACGTGGGATGCAAAGATAGCAGTCCTATGAGGGAAATTTATAGTGGTGAAGTCTGTCATCATGGAAACAGAATGAGCTCAAATAAATGACCTTGTGCTCTATGTCAAGTTGCTAGAAAAAGAAGAGCAGGCCAAGGCCAAAAAAAGCAGGAAATTTTAAAAATCAGAGCAGAAATTAACACAATGAAGACTAAGAAAACAATTCAAAGAATCAATGAATCAAAGAGTTGATTCTTTAAAAGAATAAATAAAGTCAATAAATCCCTAGCCAGCCTTATCAAATAAAGGAAAGAAAAATTCAAATTCATGCAGTAAGGAATGAAAAGGGTGAAATCACTACATATCCTATAGAAATTGAGAAGATAATACCTACCTTGAAAATGTTTACCTTCACAGGAAGGACAATACATATGAATTATCAAAGGTATAAAAATCTGGGGCTGGAGAAATGGCTCAGTAGTCTGAACACCTGTCTAGCAAGTGAAAGGACTGGGGTTCAATCCCTGGTACCACATACCCTGTTGGCCCCAGAACCCCAACCATGCCATGCTGGTCACTGAAACTGAGTGTGGTGGCAGCACACCTGTAATCCCAGTTACTGGGGAGGCTGAGACAGGAGGATCACCATAAGTCTAAGCTGCATAGTGAGACCATGTACCAAATTAATTAACTAATTAATTAATTAAAAATTCTGAATAACCAAATATCAGTCAATGACATTAAAAATGTAATTAAAAACTTAACAAAGAAAAGCCCATGCCCTGATGAATTTGCAGTTGAATTCTACAAGAAATTTAGAGAAGATTTAACAGTAATTCTCAAACTGTTCGATGAAATTGAAAAGGAAGCAAGTCTCCCAAACTCGTTCCTGGAGGCAAGTATTATCCTGATACCAAAACCAGAGAAAGGCACAACCAAAAAAAGAGCCTTATAGGCCAATCTCTCTACTGAATATAGATGCAAAAACCCCGTGTAAGATACTAGCAAATAGAATGTCGCAAATCATCAAGAAGATTATACATCATGACCAAATGAGATTCAGCCCAGAAATGCAGGGATGGTTTAATGTATACAAATCAGTAAATGTAATACACCACAGCAACAGAGCCAATGATAAAATCACATTGTTTTTTCAATAGATACAGAAAAAGTTTTTGAAAAAAGTCTGATACTCATTCATGATTAAAAAAAAAAAAAACCCGCAGAAAACTGGAATATATGGTCTTTCCCTCAACCTGATAAAAGCCAGTTTTGACAAAGCAACATTCAACATCATACTAAATGTAGAAAAACTAAGGCAGGGGGTATCAAAATCCCTGGCTTGAAATTATACTATAAAGCTATTGTGATAAAATCAACATATTACTGGCACAAAGACAGACTTGAAGATCAATGGAACAGATTAGAAGATGCAGACAGAACTACAAACACACTCAACTGCCTTATCTTTGACAAAGGGGCCAAACATGTTCACTGGAAGAAACATAGCCTCTTTAATAAATGCTGCTGTAAAAACTGGCTTCCACCTGCCAAAGGCTAAAATTAAACCCATGTCTATCACCATGCACTAAGCTACAGTCAAAATGGATCAAAGATTTAAATATTAAAATAGAAACACTAAGTTTACTGGAGGAGAAAATAGGTAGAAATATTAAAGACATGGGGTAAGCAGAGAATTTATGAATAAAAACCAAGCTGCACAGAAAATACTTGAAATAATCAACAACTGGAATCTCATCTTTTTGAAAAGTTTCTGCACATCAAAAGAAATCACCAACAGAGTAAAAGGAAAATCCATAAATTGGGAAAAATTCTAGCCAACTGTCCCTCAGACAAAGAACTTCTGTCTAGAACATGCAAAGAATTTTAAAAAATCAGACACCCAAAATTCAAAGACCCAATTTAAAGAAATGGGCATTTGAGATGAATGAGCACTTCTCAGATGAAGAAATACAAATAGCAAACAAATATATGAAAAAATGTTCAATATAATTTGTTATTCAAGAAATGTAAATTAAAACAACACTGAGATTCCATCTCACCCCAGAAAGAGTGGCTGTCACCAAGAAGTCAACCAATAACAAGTGCTGGAGGAGCTGTGGAGGAAAAGGAACCTTTCTTCACTGTTGGTGGGAGTGTAAACTGGTACAATGACTATGGAAATCAGTGTGGAGATTTTCCAAAGAAACTAGGATTAGAGGTCCCATTCAACCCAGCTACCGCCCTCCTGGGTATTTTTCCAGAAAAAATGAAAACATTAGACCATAATCATACATGTGCAGCCATGTTTACAGCAGTGTAATTCATCATAGCTAAATCTTGGAAATAACTCAAATGCTCATCAACTGATGAATAGATAAAAAAGTAAGATATTCTTACACATTAGAGTATTACTCAGCTATAAAGAAAGATAAACTCAAGGCTTTTATAGATAAAAGGATACAACTAGAGACCATACCATGAGTGAAATAAATCAGACCTTCATATGTAAACATTGTATTGTCTCACTAGTGTAATAACCTGAAAGAATATAATATCTGAAAGATATAATAGATACTTTGAAAGGAAAACAATTTGTTCAAAAGGAAAGAACAACTGGGATGAGGGAAAG
>PVKN010027843.1:0-13424 GCA_004027915.1 Capromys pilorides
GATATGTAATACAACCATTGTTAAATTTTTGTTCTTGTTTTGAGATTCTGTACTATATGTTCTCTTGCTTGTTACTGTTTTTCTATATTTGTTTCTGCTGTTTTTACTCTTTAAAATAAAATTTAAAAAAAAATAAAACCCATATCTTATAGAAACTAATGAAAAGAATCAACAACTGGGATCTCACCTTATTTATTTATTTATTTATTTATTTATTTATTTATTTATTCTCTTTTTGAGACAGGATCTCATTATGTAATTCAGGCTGGCCTTGAGCTCACTTTTGTAGCCCAGGCTGGTCTCGAACTCACACTGATCCTCCTGCCTCAGCCTCCCAAGTGTTGGGATTATAGGCATGCAGTACCACAGCTGGCAAGGAATTTCACCTTATTAAAAAGCTTTTTCACAGAAAATAACAACAACAAAACCAATCAACAGAATAAAGAGACAACCCACAATGTTAGAAAAGAAAAGTTTCCTGTCTGTTTCTCAGACAAATCTACTGAAATGATTTGGTCTTTGGCTCTGTTGATGTGGTATATTACATTTAAGGATTTGTGTATACTGAGCCATTCCTGCATTCCTCGGATTTATCCCAGTTGGTCATGATACGTGATTGTCTTGATGATTTGCAGCAATCTGTTTGCTAGTATGTTTTCTCTTTTAATGTGTTTGGCACAGGATCTCATGACACAGTTGTGACTCATAGTTATCCTTCTGTTTCAGCATCCCCAGCACTAGGATTAGAGGTGTCCACTACCATGCCTCTTCTTGCTGGTCTGTTCCACATATGGGGGGTGGGACAAGCACAGCATATGGCACCAGTGATTGAATCTGGGTCCTTGAGCTTGCCTAGGCAGGTGCTAAGATCACTGAACTATCCCTGTGAGCTAGTATCTTATGGATAATTTTTGCATCTATGTTCATTGGTGAGATTGGCCCGTAGTTCTCTTTTTGGTTGCATCCTGCTCTGGTTTTGGTATCAGGGTAATACTTGCCTCAAGGAATGAGTTTGGGAAAATTGCTTCCCTTTCAAATTTTCTACCTTTTTTTTTTCTTTCAGTAAAAGGTATTAAACTCAGCAACTTGCACTTGCCAGGCAAGTGCTTATTCTATGGAGCTATCTCCCTAGCTTCCCTTTCAGTTTCATTGAAGAGTTTGAGAAGAGTTGGCATTAGATCTAAATTTCCTGTAGAATTCATTTGTGAATCCATCAGGACCTGGACTTTTGTTTGTTGTCAGGTTCTTACTAGATTTTCAATTCCATTCACTGATATTGAGTTATGCAGAATTTTTATATCTTCTTGATTCAGCTTTGATGAATTCAGTAGATTAACGTGCTGTTAGGAATTGAAGCAAGACAAGCGCCAAGAAGTCCAATCTCCCAGAAGAGCAGAAAAATAAGCAGAGGTCTCCCATAGAGAGACAAGGTTTTGCTGGCAGCAAACCCCTCCCCTGCAGCCAGTAGGTAGACTACTGGCAAGCAAAAGCTGAGGCTGAAGATGCAGATCTAGCTGTGATAACTTACCCTCATACAGCTTCCTGGGGTCAGACATTTTTTAAGGTGTGAGCTCAGGTCTATAGACTCAGCCACGGTAAAGGGCACTTCAAACAAGGTGGCAAGCTCAGGATCTGGAAAGACCCAGCCAGTGGTAAGGGTTCATAGTGCCTGAGGTCTCTGCAAGCTGTGCTGCTCAGTGAGCTCAGGCTGGAGTTCTTGTTGGTATGCTCTCGGCAGTGGCATGAGTGCAACAGAGACCTTCTTCTGTCTGTCCTTCTGCTTCTTGCTGGAAGGCTTCTTGACTTCGCTCTAAGAAGAGATTGCCTGGAATGAGACAATGGGCATTTCCCGCTCAGCAGAACTGTGAGCCAATTACAGTTACCATCTGACTCAGCAAGTGAGAGAGAGCACGACGCTAAGCCTAAGTTCTCATATCTTCATTTATACTCCCCTCCCCTTCCTTCCTGAGTGACTTTGTCTTTTTTTCTCTTTGTCTTTTTTTAAAAAAAAATTTAGTTTTTCTTGTATTTGGTACAGGGTCTACAGGGTCTACATAGTCTTATCACATAGATCAGAATCATAGTGATTCTCCTGTTTTCAGCTTCCCAAGTGCTGGGATTACAGGCATGTGCCACTAAGTCTAGTCTCAATCACCATCTTAGCCTCTGTTGGCGGGGCCAACAGAGCATGCCTGGAATGGAGCCCACCCACTGCGCTCTGCCTAAGCAGGCACTTTAGCCTGCTGAGCTATCTGGCCAACTTCTCTCTCTGTCTTTTATCCATATCCTTTTTATCTCCACCTCTTGTCAGGTTTCCTATTTAGTGCAAAATGGTTCTTCATGCCCCATTCCCTGGTAGAATCTGCATGTGTTATTTGTTTTTATAAATAGGGTCACACTAGGTTCCCTAGTCTGGCCTAGAACTCTTAAGTCTCCATCCTGAGCCTCCCTGGTACCAGACAGTATACATGGGGAGCTGGGGGCTTTCACCTAACAACAGCACATTTAAGTCAGGGAAGAGCTGTGCTGCTCTAAAAATGAGAGGTAGAAACAATTCGTAGTGCACATATCCACAGATCTACCTGGGGGCCACTGGCTCCTTTTGTGAGATTACACTTCCCAGACTGAACATATAATATAGCTCTACCCTTTTACATTTCTTTGAAGGTTTTACATTAAACTGAGGAAGAAAATACTCATATTCAAATAGGTACTGAAAGAGAATAGAAACTTAAACAGAGAAATTGTCAGTCATATTTTACTTTTTTTTGTTCTTAAATTACTTTTAACAAGAAATAACACTGAGACAGTTTCAAAACACATTAGTAGGACAGCCACAATTATTGATACAATGCATAACGTTGTCTTCATCATAGTTAAGAGTAAAAGATGCAGACTTGATAACTTTTCTAAACACTATTGGTACAAATATTTCTTCTCACTGAACTAAGAGAAAGTAGTTGCATAGATAGAGAAATAGTACATAATAGTAGTGGGTTATTGGCAGAATTGGCAGTGTCAGAAGCTGTTGACTTGAGCCCTTCACAGCTCGGCATACTAATCTGGCTTTCCTTTTTATGCTTTGTGGTTAAACTTTTCTGCTGGGTGATTAAATCCAAGTTAAAGCAAGACCTATGTAACAAAACATGCAATTTTCATATCTTACAAGGTCAGTCAAATCCCCTCAGGATTTACCTTGAAACCATGTACAGAGTTTTGTAGAACTTTTGTCAGTGTCAGCTGTCTGGATGTTACACACAAGGACAAAATTCATCCACAACCTGTTATCCAGCCTGCTGGACCCATACAGGGTCCCTAGAGACTTACCTGCAAGGGAGAGCAGTGGCTTTGAATCTATGCTGGGAAGGAGGTTCACCCCTATGTGTCACACTGCTCCCCTGCCGAGAAGCAGGCTTACCCATGCTGTGAAGGAGGTTAACCCTTATGTGTCACACTGCTCCCCTGCCGAGAAGCAGGCTTACCTTCTTTCCAGCATGCCCGTGAGAAAGAATGAAAATGACTGATCATGCCACGTGCCCATCTTGGAGCCCATTCGTGTAGACCACTATGACTCTGTGTGACTCACCACAGGCCCCACATTACCTCACTCACTGATGGCCTTTCTGTTAAAATGCCATCAGCATCTTCTATTTACATGTCTTAATCAAGTTAGTAATGCATGACATAATGTTTCCTAGTGACGAATAGTTGATCTTAACTAGTTAGGATGTTTCTCTCAGGACTGAAGTGTCTTGTTTGCTTTGTCTTCCTTCCTTCCTTCCTTCCCAGCATGGGCTCAAGACCCCTGCTCTCCCATGCAGTTAAGTCCCTAGGGACCCTATATGGGTCCTCCAGGCTGGGTCACAGGCCTGTTATCCAGCCTGCTGGACCCATACAGGGCCCCTAGAAACTTACCTGCAAGGGAGAGAAGTGGCCTTCTGTGCACCTCCAGCCTATGGTGGACCTCAAGCAGGCCTCTAAGTCTTGCCCCGTGTCCAAGGCACACTTTCCAGGGCATTAGAGAGTGAAGTCCAGCTTGGGATCTGGGGTCACTGGAAGAGATCAGAAGAATGAAGTTTTGAGTGGAAAGACAGGTGAGGGACAGGAAGGTGGGGTGAAGGGTTGTTCTGGGAAGGGGAGCAGCAGGCAGGGAAAGAAGAAGGAAGGGAAAACACAGCCTGATGGAGCCTGGAGTGAGAGAGCCCCACCACTCCAAGATCTGTCTCTTTATAAAACTCTTGATTTTTGGTTTTAATGGGGTGGGGATAGTGGGAGGTGGAAGAGAAAAGAAGGAACCTGGCAGGGAGGCCAAGGGAAAGAGGAGGAAGAGAGAAAAAAAGGCAGATGGGGAGACTATGCAACAGCAGAGGGAAATCAGAAATTTAGATGCTTGCTGGAGCATTTCTGGGGTCACACACCCACCCATAGCAGACATTCGTATTGGTCCTTTGTCCCTGAAGAGGTCCGATGTGGACCCAGGTGTCAGGACAGAAGAGATAAGCAGAAGGATATTGTACTCACCACCTCCAGGGCTCCTGGGCTTGAAAGGCTGAGAGCTGCTCCTGCTCCTCTGCTCTCCTCTCCGCAGATTCTGGTGCCCAGATCCTAGACCCCTAGGACCCAAGCAAGAAGCACAAGCCCAGACCTGGGCAGAGTCAGGGACACATCCTGCTCAGTCAGCGGCAGATTCACTCAGGGAAGGACTGAAGACAGGGCAGGGAGAGAAGTTCTTTGTTGAAGGCCCTCCTACCAGGGGGCAGGCAGGAAGCAGTTCTGCCCTCATCAGTCCAGGAAGTCAGCTGGGCTGATGACCAGGAACTGATTGTGCAAGAGCAGCTGCTCAGGTTTATGGGTTCTGAAATTGTAGAGTTAAGAACAAAACTCTCATAGATATGCACAATAACTACTGCTTATTATTTATTTATTTTTGTATTGCATCCGGGACTGAGACAGTGTACCTGGGGTACTGGGGCCGAGATAGGGTTCCCAGGCAACAGGGGCTGTGACAGCACGCCTGGCATGTGCGACCGGGGATTGAACTCAGGTCCTTGTATTTGCCGGGCCAGTGCCTGTTCCTTTGAGCTATCTCTCCAGGCCCCACTCCTGTGTATTAGAAACTAAAAATCAGAATTAAAATCATGAAGAACATACAAGAAAAAAGTGATAATCTAGTAGAAGGGAAAAGTTAGATTAAAATGTCTAACACACAAGGTCCTTTTGATGCTAATTGTTTGTTGTTCTAAGGCTGAAATTCTCTATTTTCAAAAAGTTAAGTAGTTGCACAGTGGTGGCATTCTAAATATAGTTTTGGAAGATAGTTATTTGACCGTCATGGAAAATTATTAGCTAAATCATTGGAATGTGTCAATTTGCTGGCTTAGGAAATCCATGAGTGAGGAGCAATTGGGTTAGGATCAAAGAGAGAGGATAATTCTGTTTTTGTTTTCCTGCTGGAGATGGAACCTAGGTTACTGCAAGGGCCCCTCTGAGCTGCACCTGAACTCAGTATCTGTAGGTATTTTCAGCACAATTCATTCTATGCCAGTAAATATGTAGTAACCAGTAAGATGCTTCTGATTAAGACTGAAAAGAAAGAAAATCCTTTGAAAGCACCAAGGATCAGGATATACTTATGGGAAGGGGACCACGGAGACACTAACCTAGTTCGGCATCTGAAGATTCTTCTTGGTTGGAATGAGCTTTCACTTCCTCCTGGTGAGCACACATCTCACTGTCTGGGTGTTTGGGGAGGGATCGAAGGCTGGAATGCCTCGCTCACACTTTGCCAGGAAAATAACTTATTTCTTTCCCCACCGTATTCATGGAAACCATCCTGGTGCTCTGGCAAGGATCCCTGTGTTACTGTATAGTCAGTAACTGAGGAAGCGTTTCCAGGGTCAGGCGAGGTGAAGCACAGCCCTGTGCTGTCAAAGAGTATGCTCCTGGGCTGTGAGTAAGTGTTACGCTGTCCCCCAAAAAGAGATACTCTAAGATGCTGGAGTGCACTTCCTGCAGAAGGCTGGGGGATTCTAAGTGGGTGGAGGGTGGAGCTCAAATCTGACTGCAATTTTCCATTCTCTATCAATTAGTCTTAATTATCCTGGCTTCTCTGCATTCTATAAGCTGTGATTTCTTTCTTCGTTTGTTTGTTTTGTTTTATTTCTGTATTTTAGGGAAGAGTCTACAGGGTGTTCAGGGTCTCACTACTAGATCAGACTCATAGTGATCACCTGTTTACAGTCTCCCAAGAGCTGGGGTTACTGGTGCTCACCACCATGCTCAGTCTCATTGCCATCTCAGTTTAGGCTGGGGGCAGGGGCAGGAGCTGCATGGCAGGGGCAGGTCTGGGAATATGCCTGCTTTAGGGGAGCTTTAATCCACTGAGCTATTTAAAGTTGCTTCCTCGCGACCCCGCCAAGGGACTTTTTTTTTTGTGCTATTTTCTTTTCTGGTACCAGGAATGGAACTTGGCCTCATGCATGCTTGTTGGGCAGGCATTGCGCTGCTGAACTATATCTCCAGCCCCTAAAAGCTGTGATTTCTAACCTTCTCTCCTTTTCATGCAACACTAAAAGCTGTGATTTCTGATGAGTTCAAGGGACCTGCGTTCACAGAATGACCAGTAAAGGGAGTCTGAGGAAACCAGCAGCAGAGGGTTGTCCTCCTACAGGAGACTGTGGAGCATGCCAAGGAGACTAGTCATGGCGGATGACCCAAGATGCTCCTTGCTGGGGAGGGCAAGGTCTCAAACCAGTCTCTGGCAGGCAGCTGCCCAGTTGCCCCTCCCTCCTTTGTGCATTGACATCTGCTCTTTGCCTGGGCCCTGGGGACACTTGTGGGGGTTTGTTCTTGTTTTGTCTGACAATGTCTCCCTATCTTCCCTAGGTAGTCCTGGAACTTCCGGTCCCCCTGCCTCTGCATCCCTCTCTCCTGAGATTAAAGGCTTGCAACACCTCACCAAGGGCCATCTGCACTTTGATGAAGAGGACAGCAGCGCTGCTTCAGGAAGGCCAGCTATGGTGGACAAGGGATACTGAGCTAGGAGTTGGGTACTTACTCCATGTTGACCAATCACACGGCAGTCGAGGAGTTGTGCAGCTGGTTCACTGACCAAGCATGTGGAGAGTTTCGAGTGGCCACTGGCCTACACAAGGCAGCACATTTGACATTCTGTCTGAGGGAAGCTCCAGGGGTACAGAAGCCAAGCACAAGAATGCAGAGGTCTGGAAAAAGGAGAAGCTGCAGGTGCCGGTACTGGACTCACAGTCAGAGACTCCAGCCTGTGTCGGCCAGATCCTGGAGCCTGGAAGATAGCCTGCCCACTGAAGGTGCACTATGAGAGTGGAGCCCGAAGTACCTACCTGCCCTCCCTTCCTGGAAGCGAGAGCCTTGGAAGGCAGGAGTGCCCCACAGGTGAGGCCAGTATGGGACTCAACCTGAAGCCAGGGCGTGAGGCCGCCCCAGCACTATGCCAGCTCCAAAACTCCCCGAGGCCCCCCTGAGTCACTATCTGTGCACACAGAGGGGACAGCTGCACCAGCGAGCCTTCCTCTTTCTGTCTCTGCGTTCCACTCTCTGGCTCCTCCACGCGGAGCACAGCCTGTGGTCTACTGGTGCAGGGAGCTGCTCTGCTTCCTCTAAGGACTTTCATTCCATTGACCACAATCTAAACGGAACTCCAGATTTCCAGCTTCACTTTCATTCTCAGAAGGTGATGTTATTAAAACAAAGCAAAACAAAACAAAAAACAGGTAGGATCTGGGGTAGTGGGGGAGGCAGGTCTATAATCCCACCTGCCCCAGAGGCAGAAGCTGGAGAAAGGCAAACTCCTGGCCAAGCTGGGCAATGTAAGGAGGCTCTAGATTAAAGTAAACAAAGCTCCCATGGGCCTGGTAGGGAAGGAATAGCTGTTGATTCACAGGAGAGGACAAGGGCGAGGAGTGCAGGTCCTTGGGGCAGGTTCACAGGAGCCCAAGGAGCCCCTGGGCTGGGAAGCTGCAGTGGCTCCATTTCTGGGCTGCAGTTCCCCTGCAAGCTCCGTTGCCTGGATTTCCTTTTCCAGTGATCAGATAGTGCATGTTTATTCAGTTCATCTCATGTAGGATTTGTCCCTGCAAAGATACCGCCCCCCCCCCACACATATGGAAGTGGAGGCAGTAACTAGAATAACAAAGGGAAGATTTCCAAATGTGATGTTCTTATAAATCTTCATCTTACCAGATGAGCATTCAAAAATACAAAGATTCATGTGAAAAGTTGCTCTCGGTGGGAACAGGTATTGAGCTGAGGGTGTGAGGTCAGGGCAAGAGAGGGCAGGGACGGGCAGGGCAGGGCAGTGCAGGGCAGGGCTGTTTCCCACTGCTCCTCAAGTTTAGCCTTCCATTCCCTCACCCTGTGGAACCTAAAGCCAGGGCTCATTCAGCCTTCCATGATGGCCACCGATGAGGGTGTCCCCCAACTTCCTACTGCCCAGAGCAGGCTCGAAGAGGGATCACTGGTCATACTGGCTCCTGGGTGGCTTCAGATCCCCAAGGAGAGCTCACAAAGAGGCCAGCAGAGATCGTCAGTGTTAATGGGCCTGAAGCAGGCACACGGTTGACAGTAAACAAAATCCTTCAGGATCCCAGGGACACGTAAGAGCATTTGACACTTGGGTAATCCTTGCCCTGACATTCTGGGGGTCTGTTTGAGAAGAAGTCTTCATGTGGAGGGACAGAGTCTGTGTCCATCTTTATTTACCAAGTTGATCACTCTTAGCGTGGATTTCCTGAGGCACAGAGCCCTAAATGACTATGACTGTCTTGATGGGGGAGGGTGGGAGATTCAGTCAGATTTGTTGCTTTGTTTGAGTTTCACCCCCAGCCACGTGGATCCTACCTGCCCTAGGAAGTGCACTCTGGAATCCCAGTGTCCATGTCTACTGGGGGCCAGAGGAGAGGTCAGAATGGAGGCCAGGGAGAGGGACGTGAGAGGGGAGGTGCAAACAAGGTGAGGTGAGAGGCAGAGTGTGTGTGAGAGAGATTTAAGCATCACCCAGCAGTGGGCGTCTTTCCAGTCTCTCCACCATCAGCCACAGTCAAGTCAGAGAGCCTTTGGGAGGCTCCAGCCCCAGCCATCAGCAACCCAGCTGAGGGTGGATGGAGCAGAAGCAGGGCTTCCCACTTTTCCCTGTGTGTTCCCCAGCCTCAGGAGTGTGAGTAAAAGGCATAGGTTTTTCTTTAATACCCTTCAACTGTGGGTACTTTGTGACATAACTGGGGTAACTGGGACAAGGCCGGGTGTACTGTGCTAGCTCCTTGCCTTTTTCCATCAACATCATATTTTTGAGATGCAGAATCTTAAGTAGGAAATAGCAGCTACTAGCATTTTCAATCAAGGTGGTTCTGCCCAATGCCATGCATTCTCCTTGCTCCTAATACTTTCTAACACTTCACCTTTTCAGACCCTTTCATGGGTTTCAGTTATTAACATTTTGGTCTGCATCTTTAGGATGGTTCATCATTTGGAATGTAACCAATTTTGCTGCAAATACCTATAGATGAATCTGGAGGCAACTGGCAGCTCTTATGAGTTATAAGTTCTACTCTATGGGCGTTTTATTTTATACTTTCCTCAATGCTTATCAATGACATTTTATCTAAGCTTCACCAAAGGTATTACTCATCTTTTGCTAGACTTATTCCTATGTGCTTTATTTTAAAGACAGTTTTAACTGCTGTGTTTAAAACATATAAGCTCTCAGTGATACAATGTTTGCCTAGCTTGTGTGAGGCCCTGCATTTCACACTTAGCATACAAAAATACAAGAGTTGGGGCCAGCGAGATGGTTCAGTGGTCTAAAGCGCCTGCTTAGGAGGGCTCAGGCGACTGCAGGGACTGCAGTTCGATCCCTGGCACCACATGCTGCGCCAGCGCCACCACCAGGGCAGGCTGAGCCAGCCACAAAATGAATAAATAAAGAAACAAACAAACACAACAAGCAAACAAATAAATAAATAAATAAAATTTAAAAAAAAAATACAAGAGTTTTCCTACTTGGTTGATAATAACAACTGTCTTTATCCATAGATATCGGTAGATAATTCTAATAATGTCTCTAAATCTGTTCTATGTGATCAAATCACTATCTTTCTAAAACCTTATAACTTTTTGTTTGCCTTTTCTTGCCCAAACACAATAGCTAAGAACTTCAACATGGGCCTGAGTAGAAGTGAGAAATACATTTCTTAAAGCCACAAGTCTGTCACTTTCCTTATGAAATATGGTTGCTGCTATCTGCTTTTGTAATAAATTGTCTTTGTAAATTTTCAATAGTTCCTTTATGTTTCTAATTTGCTGACTCATTAATTAATTTTGAACTTTCTTTCAAAAAAAATTTAAAAATGTATCTTGGGGCTGGGGATTTGGCTCAGCGGTAGAACGTTTGCCTAGCAAGCTGGAAGCCCTGAGTTCGGTGCACGACACCAAAAAAAACAAAAAACCTGTTAAAAAAAACAAAAAAACAAAAACACTTCATCAAAAAAATACAATAAAATAAAAAAAGATCAAAACTAACAAACAAACAAGGCAACAGCATGCATTTAATATTTAGAACGACATTGATGATAAGTTCAAGTACCTATGTTATAGACTAATAGTATCACTAAGCTTCTCTCTGGAGGGTTAAGAACTTAAGTTTGAAGACCAAAAATTAGAGAAAAAGAAGGGCTACAAGGATAGCCAATATTTTGGCCCTAACCCTTCAAGGTCAGTGAGGACTCAGGACATAACAGAACCTGTACTTTAACATCCTATAGCTCAGTGGTGTCCCAAATTTGCTGTTCAAGGAGATTATGGGGCCACAGAGGGAAAGGATTGATGTACATAGTTTGCCTAAGGAGAGTCACCTAGAGAGAAGATATTCTCTCAGGCTTTCACAGAGAACAAACTGGTCAAGCAATGCCGTGACTCATCTAGATGGCTGACATTCACAAAAGTTCTATAAAATGCTGTATATGGTTTCAAGGTAAATCCTGAAGGGATTTGACTGACCTTGTCAGATACAAAAATTACATGTTTTGTTATATAGATCTTGATTTAACTTGGCCTTAACAATCCAGCAGAAAAGTTTAACCATGAGGCATAAAAAGTAAAGCCAGATTAGTATGCTGAGCTGTAAAAGACTCAAGTCAACAATTTCTGACATTGCCAGTTCTGCCAATAACCCACTACTATTGTGGAATATTGCTCTGCACACACAACTACTTTCTCTTAGTTCAATGAGAAGAAATATTTGTACCAATAGTGTTTAGAAAAGTTATCATGTCTGCATCTTGTACTCTGAACAACTACTATGAAGTCAACAATATGCAGTGTATCAATTATTGTGGCTGTTGTACTAACATCTTTTGAAACTGTTTCAGTATTATTCCTTATTAAAAGTAATAATAAATAAATAAATAAATAAATTTTAAATAAAAAGTAAAATCTATCTCATCACCGATTCAGATGAACATGTGATTTTTCTTTTTTGATCTTTTAATCAGTGATGACAATGAGTGATTTTTCCATGTTGAAATTCATGTTGATTTTTTTTTTCCAGTACTGGGGATCATACTCAGGACCTTATACTTGCCAGGCAGGCCCTTATTCAGCTGAGCTACATGCCCTGCTGATATTTTTTGAAATGAAATGAATACTATACAGGGTGGTCTTGAATTTGCCATGTATCCAAAGCTGTCCTGAAACTGGCTGAAATGCCCCCCAATTCATGCCTTCAAATCTGAGAACTGAGGCATGGGCTACCACGCCTAGCTCAATCCTGAATTTAAATCTACCTGGGCACATTGCATTACCACTTTTCATACTGTTGGACAGGGTCTGCTAAATTTTGTTCAGAATTTTTTTTTATATCAATATTTAAGTGACAATGATCTGCAAAAGTTTCTTATTATTAAAATTATTTTGGGACACTGAGTAGATAGCTCCATGGCACAAGTGCTTGCCTGATAAGTGCAAGGTCATGAGTTTGAATCCTGGTCCCTCAAAACAAACAAACAAACAAACAAACAAACAAACAAAAACTTATTTTGGCCTTATAAAATCAGCTAGAGAGTTATTTATCTATTTATGTTTTAGGGAGAGTTTATGTAAGACTGAAATTCTGTCCTTAAACTTGCTTTGATAATTGTAGAGAATTGTTTCACTACTGGCCCATTGGATACTGTTATTATAGAATAACAATACTTTTTTCATTGGTTAGTTTCACATAGTTTGTAGTCCCCAAATATACGGAAGTTTTGGTCATTATCATCCTATTGCTTGTTTCTTATGGATTTTCCTGATATAAAATCAGTACTTTGAACTCTGTGGAATAATTACTTTCAGTTTTAAAACCCCAGGATATATTTTAAGAAGTTAAAGTATCTCCACAAGACAGCTAATAATTACAAAGGCAAAACGGGGACTTTGCAGTGGGTAAATCTTAGCATATACCATCTTACTCACGTAATCAAAGCCAATCAGTAATGAAGTGGATCAATGTAATATACCTTCTCATGTGACACACCAAAAAGGATAGGAAGGCCTTTCTAAGATACTTTTACTAAAAATACATGATCTCAACCCAATCCTGAGGAAACATGAAACATCGTACAAAGAAAAGGGATGAACAACAGAAGGGATAATTCAACAAAAAATGATTGACAATCTGACCATAGTGCAATAGAATGGCAATTTGTTTTTCTAATGTATTTGGTTGTTACAGGATCTCACTATGCAGCTGAGACTCATGGTGATCCTTATGCTTTCAGCCTCTCCAGTACTGACTGGGGTTATAGGCATGAACCTTTGCTTTTGGACTCTGGTCTACTCTACTCACCCTAGGGGGCAGGTTTGGGGAAGCATGTGGTGCCAGGGATTGAACTGCAGTCCCTGAGCTTGCCTAAACGAGTGCTTTAGTCTGCTGAGTTATCTTGGCCATCCTAGAAACTGCAAATTATTGACAAAAGAAACCACAAAGCACCATGAACATGAGGAAATTAAATAGCAATCTCCTAAACAACCAGTGGGCCACAGATGAAATTAAAGAACAAATTAAAAAATATTTATAATCAAATGAAAATGCAGATACAACTTACCAGAACCTATAGGATACAATGAAAGCTGTATTAAGGGGGATATTTATAACAGTATATTCACACATTAGGAAGACAGAAAAGCCCAAATAAATGATCTGATGCTGTACCCCAAGCTCCTAGCAAAAGAAGAGCAAGTCAAGACCAAAGGCCAAAGAAAACAGGAAATTATAAATATTAGATCTGAAATTAATTCAGTGGGGAAGGGGAAAACAATACAAAGAATTAATGGATCAAAGAGTTCTTCGAAAGAATAAATAAAATTGATTACTACCTAGCAAAGCTTATCACAAAAAGGAAAGAAAAAAA
>PVKN010027844.1:0-13417 GCA_004027915.1 Capromys pilorides
GGGGGGGGGGGGGGGAGAGGGGGGGGGGGAGGGGGGAGGGGGGGGGAGGAGGGCAGGAAGGAGGGCAGGCAGGCAGGCGGGAAGGCAGGCGGGCAGGCAGGCAGGCGGGCGGGCAGGCGGGCAGGCAGGCGGGCAGGCAGGCAGGCAGCTGAGGTCCCAGAGGCAGCAGCGGACGCGCTGAAGCCAAAGGCCTCCTGAAACAGCAAAGGTTGAAGACCCTTTTAGCAACGCCTTCTGATGCGCGAGCCCCCGGAGCCACCCCACGCTCCGCTCTGGACCCCGCCCCCCCAGCTCTCCTGGCGGGGGTCGACCGCCCTCAGCAGGGTCTTCTCTGTCCTCCTTCGGACCTTGGGGCTAAAGCTCATTTCCTGTCGTCCGCCAGAGGCGGCGCCACAAGCCTTGGGGCTCCCTCCAGGCCGCTGCCGAAATCGGCGGCTTCCGAGCGGCTTGAAGTTAGAGGAGAGCGCCCCCGCCCGGCCACCCAGAGATGTCGCGGCGACGCTGGGGAAATGACCGCGCAGAGAAATCTGGCGGGGCAGCAGTAACTGCAAGGGTGCGGGCTATTTTGATCAGCATACTTTTTTTTTTTTTTTTTTTTTTTGGCGAAACCAAGGTTCAAACTCACGACCTTGCACTTGCCAGGCAGGCACTTGTGCCACGGAGCTATCTGCCCGGCCTACTCAAAGGCAGGCGAGATGGCTCAGTGGTCGAAAGCGCCTGCTTAGGCAAGCTTAGGCAACTGCGGGACCGTGGTTCGATCCCCAGCACCACATGCTGCGCCAGCCCCACTCCCAGGGCAGGATGAGCCGGCCATAAATAAATAAATAAAGTGTAAGAAATAAATAAACAAATAAAAGGCAGAGCATCCTCTGAAGTCCAAAGCCTCGAGAAGGCTCATTCAACAAATATTTTGCTTGAGGGCCGGGGAGATAGCGCAATAGAATAAGTGCTTGCCTGGCAAGCGCAGGGTCCTGAGTTCAATCCCCAGTACCTCAAATATATATATTTCCCTTGGAAGAACCAACAGATGACTTATCAGGTTGGAGGAGGGTTGAGTAGGAAGCACTTTGCGTAGCGCTCACATATACCAAGTCTTCCACAAGTGACGGTTGTTGTGTTTATTGTTTATTGATGATATACTGTTGGTCAGAAGCCCAGAACTCAAGGACACGGTGTCTCTGAAGAATCCACACTCTGGGGGCTGGGAAAATAGCTCAGGGGGCATCAGCACCTGCTTAGCCGTGCAAGGTCCCAAGTTCGAACCCCCGTACTGCATTCCTTGCGGGCACCGGAACCGGGCAAGGTGGCGCATGCCTGTAATCCCAGAATGGGGAAGCTGAGACAGGAGGATCACTACCAGTCCAAACTGTGTGGCAACACCATGTATATATACAGAAGAGGCCACACTCTGGGGAGACCGCGGCAGGCCAGCAGAGCTTTGGGGTGCAGGCCAGGGGAAGCTGTGGCAGCAGGAAACCCCGGTCTCCCCAGGGTTGCCGACACAGGGCGCTGCCTGGACAGACATCTGGAGAGACTCCTGCAGAGGCATCTGAGCGTTCCTCTACTACTCTCGGGGTCCTTTACCAGAGCCCCCCAATACAGTGCACTCAGATTTGTGTGTGCTTTTATAACGGGATTCCCAAAATACAAAATCCTGCATTTCTAATAAGACTTATCTTGCTTCAGCACTTGGAAAATCATCAGGTGTTTAAAAGGTGGGTGAGAAGAATAATTCATATTTTAGCGGAGGAGATAGCTCAGTGGCATAAGTACCTGCCTGGCAAGGGAGGTACTCAGGGTCCTGAGTTCGATCCACGGTGCCATCAATCAATCAATCAATGGCTTTTGTATGGCCCATATTATATGCTCAATATTTATTAAATGAAAATTACTTTCAGAAACCGACCAGTACAGCTGTGTGGGGTGGTCCACGCCTGCCAGCCCAGCACTCAGAGGAGACTGAGGCAGCAGGTTTGCCATGAGTTCAAGGCCAGCCTGGGCTACATAGTAAGACCTTGTCTCAAAAACAAAAAACTAAACATTAAATCACCCAAGGTACAGAGGAATCCTGCGGGCGCGGATGAGACACACAAGCCACTCCTGACCAGCCGGTCCCCGATGGCAGAGCAAGACCTCACTTGCACGTTAGAGGGTCACAGGCTAATGCGTGGGCTTTGCTCTTCATGTACTTGGCACAGGGTCTCACTCCACAGCTCGAAGCCCAGACTCACCGTGATCCTCCTGCTTTTAGCCTCCCCAGAGCTGGGATTACAGGCGTGCACCACCACGCCCAGTCTCAGTGGCTCAGCGCACTATGGGGTGGGACCAGTGCGCCCCGAGAGACCAGGAACTGAACCTGGGTCCCTGTGCTTGCCTAAGCAGGTGCCTAGTCCACTGGGCTATCTCACTGGCCCAAATGTTTTATGTATGTACATGAGTAATTATTCATATATGGGGGGATCACCCACTCAGGACCCCCCTTCTGTCTTCTCAGACAGGAGCTTTCTTTCCCTTAATAAATATGTTCTGCTCATAAAAGTAATAATAATAATAATTATTATTATTCATATATGAATGGCCTTCCCTGTATTAGTTTGGCGTAAAGAAAACTTTGGATCAAGCTATAGTAGGATAAAATATGAGAATGTCCTTTCTCTGTGTGTGTGTGTGTGTGTGCGTGTGTGTGTGCGCGCGCGCACGTGCGTGTGGTGCTGGAGACTGAAGTCAGGCCCCTGCACCTGCCGGCCAGGTGCTTATGCCGCTGAGCTTCCTCCCCAGCCCAAGGTCCTGTTTTTGGAAGGCTTGAGCACTGGCGTCTCAGTGACAGTGTAGGCCATAGGCCGCCTGCACCTGGCTCACCCGGACTACTGAGGACTCTGTGTAGGAGACAGGAAGTTATGCACGATCACAAAGCAGCCTCAGCCTCAGTGACCTGATGCAGCCAATCCGTGCCATGCATCTGAGGCGTGACCCTATGGGAGCACTGGTTTCTGAGCCCCTGGCTTACCTTGGCCTCTGAAGAGGAGGAGGAAGACGCGTGAGTTACGTCTCGGTTCTTATGTGGGGAACGCCACGTACCACTTACACTCGCATTTCATTGACCAAATGATCTCACCCAGGGTGGCCCGGCACTGCTGTTCCCAGAGTCCCCGCATCCCCTGGGCGAGTCCCCACTGCGCCTGTGGGACGACTGGGTGTGACACTCCTGCTCAAAGACCCAAGAGCTAGCCAGACAAGTAACCGGTCCTTCCTGCACCGTCTTAGAGGTGCAGCAGGCTTTTCCCACTTCCTAGTCATGAAGAGGTGGATTCAAGAGTTATTTTATATTCTGAGCGGCTGCTCTTTCTAAGCTGGCAGATCCTTTTGCAACTGAACTCTCAAAGCCTGAGAAACTGTATGTGGGTCCAGCATCCCGCTCCTTAGGCAGCTACCGCTTTCTTACTGAGTGAATGAGCAACCTTGTTCCCTAAACTCAGAGACGACCACGAGTTTCAATGGCTGGATTTGAAGCGTTGTTGGAGATTGTATTGCTGAAAGGAAAACAGCGTTCCTGCTACCTCCAGGCAGCCCCGGCCAGCCGCAGAGCTGCGGAGAAAGTGCCCCCATGCCCGGCTCCCCAGACCTCCTTCTTCCCCGAGAAACACCCGCCTGGTCCAGCTCGCAGCCTGGACGCAGCGCTCGCACTGAACTCAGCCCTGCTTGGCCTCGCGCCCGCTGAACACTGCTTTACAGAAGTTACTCTCGGCTCTCCCCCTGCCCCGCACTGTCTACCCCAACCTCCTCTCCACCGTCACCGCACGGCGCCTCCCCGCTCCTGCAGCCTGCGTCCCCCTCACTGCAATGCAACAAGGGACACCATTTTGCCTAAAAGAAGGTTTGCTTTTAGATAATTGATCTAAGATGGGGCATTCAGCTCACCAAATGCACTAGAAAATCTATTTTTTTGGGTTTCTTTTTTTGGCAGGACCAGGGTTCAAACTCATGACCTTGAACTTGCCAGGCAGGCACTTGTGCCACAGAGCTAGAAAAATCTGTATATGATGTCATAAAATAAGTATAGATTCTTGTTAGGTTCTGTCTTGACCCTAAACTATCTTTTCTGGAGATTATACTCTTTCTAGAAAAATTAAGCCTGTTCTCATCTATAAATACCTAAAAAAAATTTTTAAGGACTTCATATATAAATAGCTATCTATCCATCTATCTGTCTAACCTCACAAGCCCTCGCTCACAAAAAGTTATGGGGCTGGGAAACACCAGGGTTGCTGAAACTTCAAGTCTTACATTCGTCACGGCACCAAGCTGACCAAAGCCATCGGTGAAGTTTCCACTGCCACATGACCAGCCTGTCCCCTGGCCCCTCTGTCTCTGTCCAGGACATAAAGCCGGAGATCCAAGGGAAAAGGTAGAAAAAGTATATGTGGTCAAAATCCATTTTATAAAAGCTACACACAGAAAGTCAAACATATCATCCAAAGAGTTGTTTTCTCCAGGTTCTCTCAGAGACTCTTTTACGATTGCAAGCACACCCACGATGTTTCTTTTTTCTTTGTTCCTTTGGTCTTTTTGAGACAGTCTTGCTACATAGCTCAGGCTGGCCTGGAGCCCACGCTGTAGCCTAGGGTGGTCTCAGACTCACAGTGGCCCTCCTGCCTCAGCCTCCCAAGTTCTAGGATTATGGGTGTGCACCACCACGCCTGGCTCAAATGCACACCATAATCACTTTGTTAATCTGTTTTAAGTACACAGTTCAGTGACATCACCAGGGACCCCTGCAGTGAGCCTCCAAGCTCCTCTATCCCATGTTACAGCAAATGGGGAGACAGACAGACAGACAGACACAAGGGGGAGCAGAGCAGGGATCGGGGCTGACCAGCTGCTCACAAGGAGCGCAAGTCCACGCGGCAGCCGGAACCTCGGCATTTACCAAGCAAGGCGGGGATTTTCGGCTGGCTCCAGAGGGTGGAGGCAATCTCATGCTAAGAAGCATCTTGTCCTGAGCGACTTTTAATCTCAGGGGTCCTAATTTTGGTCTCAGTGGGGAGGAGAGGATGGCCCATCCTGAAAGAGATCATGGGAAACCCCAAAAGGGCGACATGATAATCCTGAATCTCTGTTTACCCCTTAGAGAACTATGCAAAATTAGCTACTGTGAATCTGTGGTTCCCGACAGACTTTTATGTTACTGCATAGCCGCCCCCACTGTCCATCCCCAGAGCTCTTCTGATACTGCAAAGTGGAACTCCACACCCCATAAGCATCAATTTCATGTTCACCTTCCCTGCGCTCTACTGACTGTGTATAATTTTCACTACCTGACATGCGCAAGTGGAATGGTAGTGTGCGTGTGAGTGCGTGTGCGCGTGCACGTGTGAGTGCGTGCCTGCTGCATGATTTCTCCTCCCACAACGTCCTCAGCGTTCCTTGATGCCACAGCATCAGTCCCCAACCCTTGGGGTTCCGGGTACAGCTTTGCGGGGAGACAACTTTCCGTTCCTGCTGCATCAGAGCCTCCCTGGAGCCCCCCAGGACCTCTGCTCTGGGGCCCCAACCACCCATGCTCCTTCTCCGGGACCCAGGCAACGCTGGCCTGGCAGGGGGCACAGCCTGGAGGGCAACCTGAGGGAGGAGAGCGGCTGTGGACGCAGGCGGAGCCGCGCTCCCGCCCCGCAGCGGCCCTGCGGTGGAGCTGAGTGCCTGCAGGCCACGGCCTGGCGCTCTTCGGCGGCCCAGGAGCCGGGACCTTTGCGCTCTCAGCCACGTCAGGATTTCAACCCCTCTCAGGCTGAGCACTGCGCTGCCAGCGCACCGCAATGTGACTTAGCCACTCACCCACCTGGACATCACCTCCCTATGCTTGCTGTGTAAATAATGCTGGACTACATGGAGCTACTTAAGGGGCTGGGGAGATAGCTCAGTAGAATAAGCGCTTGCCTGGCAAACGCAAGGACCCAAGTTCAATCCCTGGTCCTGCAAAAAAACAAAAACAAAAAACAAAAAACACCTACTTAAGACTCTTCTCTGTGGTATGCTCAGAAGTGGGACTGCTGAGTCATCTGGTAACTCCATTTTTAATTTGCCCACTACATCCAGGCTAACCAATATGCTGCTGTACAGCCGTCTGCAGCACTCTCGTAAAATCCTATTAGCCTACCAACTTCTGGCCAGTTTTACGTGAGAAATTCAATCATCAGGCAAAAATCTCGGGTACATAACAAGTGTTTTCTCTTGTTGCTTTTGAGATTCTTTTTATTTTTTATGTTTTGTCCTGCCGGTTTGAGTATAACTATGACCTAAGTAAACCTTTCTATCCTTAATTCTGGGTGTCAGGTATTGTCTTAGTTACTCTTCTCTCGTTGGACAAAATATCCAACACCCAACATGAAGGAAGGAAAAGTTTATTTGGCTCACCGACGGTGGAGGTTTCAGTCCACACACTGCTGGCCTCAAGGCAGGGCGGCACATGGCAGAGGGCAGCAGTTTGTGGTGGCAAAAAACAGCACAGAGCAAAGGGAGGGGCAGGGGCTGTGGTGGCCAAGAGGCCGCTCCCCCCTCCTTACGTTGTAATGTAGATCACCCACCCCAGGGCAGGCGTACCACTCACCCCCACGAACCCAGCATTGGATCATGATTAATCACAAACTTCTTTTTTTTTTTTTTCCGGTGGTATGGGGATTGAACTCAGGACCTTGCGCTTGCCAGGCAGGTACTTATTCTACTGAGCTATCTTCCCCACCCATTAATCACAAACTCTAGAAGCTGCCTCAGGACTTCATGAGGCTTTGCAGGGACAACTAGACACAACTTAGTGTCTCAGCAATGAGAGAAAAGTAACCAAGACAGATCTCTAAATTTCTTGTAGAATTTAACAGTGAAAGCTTCAGAATCCAGACTTTTTCCTTGTTGGTAAGTTTGTAGTTACATCTCCTGTTTCATTGACTGACATTGTATTGTTTGGACTTTTAATATCTTCTTGATTCAGTTTTGGCAACTCACATATCCAGGAATCTTCCCATTTCTTCTGCGTTATCCATCTTATTAGAATATAGGTTCTTAAAACAGTTAGTGGTCTTCTGGATTTCTATCCAGAATTGTGATTTCATTCTTCACTGCATGGATTTTTTTTGTCTTTTTGAGACAGGGTCTTGTTATGCAGTTCAGGCTGGCCTTGAGCTCACTTTTGTAGCCCAGGCTGGTCTCAAACTTGCACTGATCCTCCTGCCTCCGCCTCCCAAGTGCTGGGATTACAGACATGCACCACCACGCCTAGCCCACTGCATGGATGTCTTTTTTTTTTTCCTTTTTTGATAAGGTTGACTAAGAGTTTGTCAATTTTATATAACCTCCTGAAGAAAAAAACGGAAGGATCTACAGGATGCTCAGGATTGTACTCGCAATGATCCACCTGTTTACAGCCTTCCAAGAGCTAGGGTCCCAGTTTCAACTGCTGTCTCAGTGGGCCCTGGGGGTGGGGCCGGCAAGGCATGCCCAGAGAATTGAATCCCCAGTCCCTGTGCCTGCTTGCAGGTGCTTAATTGGATCTCACTTCTTGATCCACTCTCCCGGTCTGGTTCTTTTTTTTTTTTTTTTTTTTTTTTTTTTTTTTTTTTTTTTTTTTTTTTTTTTTTTTTTTTTTGATTGGTGAACTGAGATCATTTACATTGATGGTTATAAATGGTAGTATTGGCTTATTCTTGATGTGCTATTTCCCCTTTCTTTCCCTTCCACTTAATTACCTGATTTGCTTCCTGGATTCACCCTGTTGGGCTTAATGGAGTTCTGATCCTTGTTATCTCCTTCTAGAACAGCCTTCAGAACACTCTGACGTGCTGATCCCGTGCTCATGAATTTCTTCCGGCGTTCTTTGCTGCAGGCGCGTCTTATTTCTCCCTTAGTGTTGAGAGATAGTTCTGCGGGGTGCATCAGTCTGGGTTGGAGGTTGGGACCCTCCACCCCGAGCTCTCCTGGGCTTGCAGGTTTGCACTGACAAGTCTGCTGTGATGCTGACAGGCTTTGTAAAACACAAGTGATTGTTTTTGCTGGCAGCTTTTATTATTTTGTTATGTTGCATTTCTGAAATCTTGACTATTCTATGAGTCAGTGCAAATATTATTATCATGGGTAATTAGAGTTCTATGTGTGTTGCTGATCTGCATGGCAAATGCCAGGCTTTATTTTCCATGCTTGGGAAATTTTCAGCCACGACTTCTGTGAGCAGGGTTTTTTTATGTCATGTGTGCTATCTCCTGTTGTTTCATGGACCCAGTCGATTTTGTGCTGCTCTTCTTTGCATCACCTTGCAGTTGTTGGACTGATTCTTTAAGGTGCTCTGATATATATATGTTTTTTAGAGAAGGGTCTACAGGGTGTTCAGGGTCTCACTACTAGATCCGACTCATAGTGATCCACCTGTTACAGCCTCCCAAGAGCTTGGATTCCAGGCGCGCGCCACCACAGCCAGTCTCAATCGCTGTCAGCGCACCTCAGGAGTGAGGCCAGCACAGTAAGGCCCAGGGATCTGAACCCCCTGCGCCTGCCTGCAGGTACTTTAATCCGCTGAGCTGTTTGGCCAGCCCTCTGATATTTTTAAGAAATGTTTTCATGATCATCAACCATGATCATGTCTTCTACATATGATTTTCTGTGCTCACATTGGTTAATTCTGTTGTGCATAGAATTTTTAATCACCTGGACATATGACTGAATCTGTTTCATATCCATTCTTTCCTTTTTTTAAAAAAAATGCATTTGGTGCAGGGTCTCGCTACACAGCTCAGACTCACAGCGACCCTACTCTCAGCCTCTCCAGTGCTGGGGTTACAGACCTGTGCCACCACATCCCGTCTTGGTGGCCGGGGGCAGCATGTGGTGCCAGGGATTGAACCCCGGTCCCTGCACTTGCCTAAGAGGGCAGCTAGTCTGCTGAACTATCTCACCGGCCTTTCCCTTCTATTTTGGGTATGCATGCATTCCATCATTTTCCTAGGCTCCTCTATTTTCAAAGCACGAATCTCCTCCAGATTCCCTAGCCACTCCCTTCATTATGGCCATCGTCCCTAACGTCCTCTGAGAAGGCATTCGTGATTTGATTCTTTCTGGCGCTTCCTTCATTCACTTTGTTACTTCTGACGTTACCACGTCAGAGCCTGGGCGGGTGGTCTTTGAACTGCTCCGCCTCAACGCCTACTGGGTTTACCTCTGCCAAGCTGGAGTCTGGGGCCGCATCTTGCTTCTGTGTCTTCTCATTTCCTTTCTTTAGCTTCATTCCTGTACTGATGCTTATAAATTGTTGATGACAGGTATCTTTAATGCTAGTCGTGAGAATCCTTGGGAAACAACTATTTCTCAGAGATGCCTCCTAGGCCTAGCGGGCGTCTGGGTTCTGAGTCTTTTGCAAGCTCCTAACCTCTTTAATTTATTGGAGGTGAGAACTGCTGCCTCTTCTGCCTCAGCTCTGGTTCACTGCTGTTTTATGACCCTCAGACCATCTCAGTCTTGGCATGTAAGGAAAAACAACCAACTGGCAAAGTTAGGTCACCTTGGCTAAGGTACTATATCAGTCATAAGAGTAGCATCAAACACACCCTACACAGTGACACTATTGCAGCTATTACTTTGCAACCTTTAACCTTACCCATAGGATTTGTGGTTATATAACTCAGTCTAAAACAAGCTAGGAATTTGTATATGGTAAATATCCCCTCAATACTGTGATTTTACTGTCAGTGGAGAAAAATTTAAGAGGTTAGGGTAAAAACTAGAGAAGTAAGGGCTAACGAGATCGCTCAGTGGACTAAGGGCCTGCTTAGGCAAGTGCAGGGACCAGGGTTCGAT
The DNA here is from genome assembly GCA_004027915.1 of Capromys pilorides. Classification (NCBI taxonomy): domain Eukaryota; kingdom Metazoa; phylum Chordata; class Mammalia; order Rodentia; family Capromyidae; genus Capromys; species Capromys pilorides. The sequence goes on from PVKN010027844.1 coordinate 9,835, forward strand.
CCCCAGCACCACGTGCCACACAGGCCCCTGGGGTACACTGAGCCATGATGGAGTTCAGGCGTGGTGGTGCACAGCAGTAATCCCAGAGCTGTGAGGCTGAGGCAGGAGGATCACTAGGAGTCCGAGCTATGTAGTAAGAGCCTGTGCCCAGTACATGAAAAGAAAAAAGGGAAAAAAAAAAAAAAAACAATAGAAGAGAAAGGGTTTAGAGGGAAGACAGAGGATGCCGGAAGATGACGCGAACTTTGGGAACTGGCGAAGGCCAGAGAGAAGGAAGAAAAATTAGAAAGAACGAAACGGAAAACATCAATAACAAAAACTGCAAACAGTATTCTCATTTGCACAAAACCAAGAATAAACAGGCAACAAAAAAGGAAAAAGGAAAAATTTTTTAAAACTAAGCAAAGATGGAAAACAGAAAAATGTCACTTCGGGCACGTCTCTGCTGCCCCTGGCTCAGGGAGGACGCAGACGGGCCGGTCCACGTGGTTGATTTCAGCAAGCCGGCAGCAGCGCTATGGCGGTGATGGCCAATTCCAGCCATCTGGGCCTTCGGTCCCACTGGCATCTGGGCTGCTTCGGGTTTCTTGCTGGCAGGCTGGGACTTTTTTTGCCCATGACACCCTGAGTGCCTCCTGCTGGCCTGACCTTGCTCCCTGCAGGCTTGAACTCAGATCTCGGACCTGCTGCCAGGCTGGGTTTGGTTATGCCTCACTCTGACACTTGGAGCCGCTGGGCGGAACCAGCCTGTGCTTGCTCTGTGTTCTCATTCCTGTCAGGCCCTTTCCCAGGTGTCCACCAGCCAACTGCCCTCTCCTGGGGCCCTCTGGACCCCAAGCATGCATAGGCGCCTGCAGCCCGCAGGGTCTCCTGCTCCTCGGCACTGGCGCGTCTCTCTGCGGAGGCCTCTGGGGTCACCAACAGTCACCACACCTCAGCAGGGTCAGGCAGGCCTGACGGAGGCAGACTCACGGAGACAGCGCAGCTGACTGCCTCCCTCTCCTGCACGGTGGTCTCTCCACTGTCCTTCTCTGTGGCCGATTCTCAGCTCAGATCCTCCCTGGGCCCTGGGAACCCGCTCCGTCCTTCCTCCTCTTCCTCGCATGGCGACATTCCAGCGTGTTAATTCCAATTACGGGCAGGCTGTTTCTCTGCTGCCCGACACTCCACCCTTCCTGGACCCTTCGGCGCATCCTGCCCCCCTCATCCTGCCTTCGTGTTCACTCATTGATTCTTCCTGCTCAAATCTGCTTCTCAATCCTTTCAGTAAATTTTTTATTTCATTTCTTATGCTTTTCTGTGCAAAGTTTCTTTTTACACTTAATATCTATGGGCCGGAGAGATAGCTCAGTGGAATAAGTGCTTGCCTGGCAAGTGCAAGGTCCTGAGTTCAATCACTGGTACCACAAAAACAAACAAAATACATTTAGTATTTAATATTTCTACTGTGTTCATATCTTGTCTTCTTGACTTCCACATTTGCCTTAATTCTTTGAATATGATAAACCAGTTGTTTTGAAATCTGTGGTTGGACCAGGGGCATGGTTTAGTGTCACAGCGCCTGCTTGGCAAGAACAAGATCGTAAGTTCCATTTTCGGGGATGGGGAGATGGCTAGCTCAGTAGAATAAGCACTTGGCTGGCAAGTGCAAGGTCCTGAGTTCAATCCCTGGTGCCTCAAAAAAAAAGGAAAAAAAGTTTGATTCTCAATACAAAAAAAAAAAAAAAAAGAAAGTTTAGTTCTCAGTACAAAAAAAAAGTCTTTGGTAGATCCAACACTCAGGGTTCTATTAATTTATTTTTTTCTTTGAATAGGACTTACATTCCTCTGTCTTTCTAAGCTTTATGATTTTGTGTTGCTGAAAGCTGGCATTTGAAACCAGGTTCTCCCTTTTCTGCAGGATCTGCGGCTGTTCCGGTCTGCCTCACTGGCTGCCTCGCTGGCTGCCTCGATGGCTGCCTCGCTGGCTGGCCGGCTGGCTGGCTGGCTGGCTCTGCTCAGGACCGGCCGAGGCTCACACAGAAGGTGCCCAGGCCTTCCGAGCCTGCCCCTTTCCCTGGCAGGCCCTGGTACTCGATGGTTTCCCCTTGACATGCAGTTGCTTCTGCATGTTCTCACTGGTAATGCCTGGTCTCCAATGAGGAAGGGGAGCTCAAGGAAGAGCTCTGGCTCCGTGGCTGCCCAGGAAACAGGGGACTCAACAGCAACGCAAGGGGCAGCAGCAGCAGCAATGGCGACCTCCCGCCTCCACGCACCTCTGCCGTCAAGAGCAGAAAGCAGCAGCCGGGCCCCAGTGTTTGGGAGATTTATCGCCATTCCTGGTTCCTTCAAGCGGCGTGCAAGCCACTTAGGGCGGTTGCCTGCCGCGGGGCTGAGAGGCCATCAGAAATGCTGTGGTGTTGACAGCTTCAATCTACTGACACCAACTGCAAGTGCTGCCTACGCCTTGAATCCTCGAAGTCAAGAAGCCGCAAGGCTCCTGTAGACTGACGGCTCCCTAAGGCAGGGTCTGCCCTGCGACTTTCTACCTGTGGAGACAGAATCCCAAGTTTCCCACCTTGGCATCTTCCCAGAGAGCTTCTTTGCTGCTGTGTTATAAACAACTGACAACACCAAGTGGCTGGTTTCCCAAACTACAGCATATCGGAAGAAGCAATTCAGAAGGGGAGCAGGCAGCACCCCACAAGCCCCCGCCTCCCTCAGTCACACAATCTGAGGTGCCAAAAGCGGTCCCCACCCCGGCACCGGAGCCTCGGCCATTACGGGCCCACCGACAGCTGCTGCTCTACTGCCCGGACCCCGCGGCCTGCCCAACCCCTCCAGGTCTTTCCCTGGTCTCCAGCTGGTGAGAGACTCCTGCTTGTCCTCGGCAGCCGCACCACACCAAGGCTGCCTCAGCGGCCGGCTGCCACGTCCCCGTGATAAAGGTCTCCTCCTTCTGCTGCCCCTAGGGAAATGGCTCTTACCATAGGAAGATGCTCTTACCAGCGAACGGCTCCGGCCTTCCTCCCTCCCGCTTCCTTCCTTCCCTCTCTCTCCCTCCTCCCTCCTGCCTACCTTTCCCCTCTCTCCTGGCTGTCAGGAGGTGAGTCCTGCTCCCCTGCACACTCTCCACCATGATGACAGAGCCAAGCGATCCCGGACTGAAACCCTGAACCAAAATACACCTGTGCTCCTTCAACTGGGTGTTTGGGCTCAGTGACAAAAGCTGTGATTAGCAAAAGCCCATCCTGGCTCAGTCCCACTAAGTTCCTGAACTAACACAAAGAAGGAGCGCCATGCAGAGAGTTAAATGCCTAGAACTCTGTGTGTGTGTGTGTGTGTGTGTGTGTGTGTGTGTCTGTGTGTGTGTGTGTGAGGGGTAGTCTCGCCAGGCCAGGGCCCCTCACATGGTAAGCAGGAACTCTTCCACGGAGCCAATGCCCCAAGTCTTCTGCCACTTACTAACAGTCATGAAGTCAATCTACGCAGACCACGCCGATGGCCTCTTGGGGCAGCTTCCCAATCCCACACACCAACCTAGTACTGCTTTCAAATATTGACTATTGAGTTCAGGTGTGACGGCCAAAAACAGGAAGATCAC